>DWTU01000481.1:0-17104 GCA_018251515.1 Cecropterus confusis
CAAAACAATCACGTTTTTTGTATGGGAGCCCCCTTAAATATTAGTTTTATTTTGATTTCATTATAGATTTTTTGAATAATGAACTAAATAATCTGCGAAAATTATACGCATCTAACTGTTGTCTCTATTAATATCGAGTTTTGCTCGATATTAATAGAGACAATTTTTAATGGAACATTTGTTTAATGGGAGCCCCCTTAAATATTTATTTTATTCTGCTAATAGTATATGTTGTTTTAGCGGCAACTGAAATAAATCCTCTGTTAAAATTTCAACTGTCACATGCATATCACGGTTCATGAGATACAGCTGTCTGTCACCAACACACGGACAAACGAACAGAGGGACAACGAAGTCTTAGTAATAGAGTCCCATTTTTAGCCTTTGGATACGGAATTCTAAAAAAATCTAGCATAAATACCACCCAACAGATTACGACATGGTCGCGATTACATAGCTATACTATATACTATATAGTAGTTTAGGAGACAAACAACGTGTGAAGTGATTTACATATATTAAGATAAACTATATTAACTTATATCAAACTGCACACGGTGTGCAAATTTTATTGAAATCAGTTCAGTGGTTTAGGAGTTCATCGCGGACAAACGTGACACGTGACACGTGACACGTATTTTGTATACATTAAGTTATCCAACATTTAAATAGAAACCTACTCACAGGCATTCCGTATCTATGGTAGCCTTTATCTTACCATATTTATTAACAACATATGTCTACTCAATATCTGTAAGCTCTTTACATACTCCTTTTATTATGTTGTATCTGTGCCGGCGGCGTCGTTTAGATATTGAATAAATTACATTGTGTGTTGGTAGTTGTTTATTGATAAAATAGTCTAGTAATATTAATGGTAACATTTACTGTTTGTCCTAAGTTAGAACGCCTCGTTTTAGTTTTTTCTCCCAATTTGATGGAATTAACAGTCGCGGACGTATAGCATACCTTTACGGTAAGCGTAAAGTAATTGGTATTAATATCATTTGCATTAAGAACTTGATAATATTCTAGAAACCGAAAGATCTTTCGATTATCAAGATTGCGTTTTTCATAGTTGTACTTTTACGAATGCTGATTATTATTATATTATTATTTATATATTATAATTATTATAATGTATTAATAATTGTGAGGATGACCCTTGTCTATGTAAGATGAGAAAGGTTCTTATACTTTAATTTACATATAAAAAAATGTTCAAGGTTTATAATAAATTCATTATCATACCGCAATATTACGACCATATATGCTAATATGGCAAGTATTAGCATATATAGTCGTAATATTCCTAGTCATAACACAAGCTCATTTAAATTTCTAAGACTATCCCTTGACTAAAATCAGCCCTAGTTTCTAATTGTGCCATGGAAATTCCTTCAACTGATTAAGTAAGGGCTCGAGAATATCTTAAGAGGCTTTGTTAGGCGACGCGCGACGTCGATTACTTGTTCTCTAAATTAATCATACATAAAAACTGTCAGTCTCGATAGTGTCAGTTGCCATGCAATTTATTTTAAAGTTTGAATACAAATATCATTTCATACAATCGAGTATGAAATCTGTGTAAAAGGCCATACAACTCTTTTTATTTCCATTCTGCGATTGCACTGTTACATACAATTCGGCTGAATTGTATGTAACAGTGCAATGTGCAAATGTTAGGCTTAACATCTTCTAGTTTTACATGAGGGAGAGTCACTTGAGTAAAGCATTCCAATTTAGGCCTTAGGGGTTGCAATGAGTCTGTGACCGACTTCATATAGGACCTCAGTCCTAGGTTAATAACAAATTTCAATTGACGGGAGTTATCACTTACCATCCATACTAGAGTGCATGTTTTTGCTCCTACAGTTTCATATAAAACACTATGACGATTTTATAACGAGATACTGTTTTTATCTAAATCGGACTTTGAGGTCCCGTCCGGTGTTGTGATGTTGGTATTTTGCCGCACTTTAGACAAGTCTTTGGTTTGTTCAGACGGGCTACTTAACTAGAGGCCACTTGGAAATGCGAGCACGTAATTTGTACCAGCATATGTTGCCATAAACTTTGTAAGGAAAGGAACTTTTAACATAAAGAGTACTAAAATTGACAAAGTTGTTACAATCTACTATTCCATGTATTACTATTAGTATTGCGCTAATGTTTTGTGATTTTAACAGATTTACATCAAGTATTTTCATGTATTATAGACCGTGTCTAACAGTGTTTAAATCTCTTGGTGTCCCCTATGAGTATTATTCATTCCTAACAAGTGGATCAAGAAACATCAGCATTTTCAATAATCAAAATAATTAATCCGATGTTAACTTCACAAATTCTACATATCAGTACAAAATGTATAGCTTGGTAAACGACCAAGCTACCGTCGCTACCGTACCGTACGCTACCGTCGTGGAGGTGATGTGCATATTTCGTTTCTGAAGTAAGTAACGAAACAGTCAAGCTATACATTTTTACTGATATGTAGAATTTGTGAAGTTAGGGTTGGTAGAGTTAGGCTGTGTAGATTCAGAAGTTTGGCTCTACATGAGATCTGATATCTTTTTCAGAAAGCAAACCTTATGTGGTCGTCTTGGCTACATTTTACATAAAATGTTTTTGGTGGGATAAATAATAAGCGGAAACGCTTGCTTGGAATTCGAACTACGGAGTTCCAGAATGAGAAACCGAACAACAAATCAATCACTGCTTATGATAGCTATCTATAATATAATATATCGAAAAATAAAATAATATAAAAGTTTACAACCAACGCTACCAAAAATCTATTGGGTAGTGGGTTGTATTTGACTTTATCTTTCGCAAGATTAACTGTGGCCTTTATCGGATGCAACTGTGATTTCTGATTCAAGTTAAAAGTTGCTGGAACTTGGCTCCACCGCTTTAACCACAAATATTACATTAAGCTGAAACATACAGCTAAAACAACTTCTTATTTGAATCCAATAACGTTGTTTAAATCGCTTTGCCTTTTTTTACGATCACAGTGTATGGTTTTAGATTTTCGTAGTCAAATTTTGTCTGTCCTTTCGTCTATATGTCTGAATCCCGTATATATCGAAGCGAATAAAAAAATGAGTACATTACAGTGTTACAACGTATCTTTGAAGATAATTTTTAAAAATGATAGTGCCGACATATAAAATTGTCATCAAATTGTGAGAATTTTCTCCGGTGTCTATAATAAGGATAATCTGAGGAATATCTTGATATTAAAGATATCATAAATATTATATCTGGCCTCCACAGCCCGGAAGCTGGAGCCAAATTACCCTGAGATTTAGAAATCGCTTATGCGAACGATAGTTTGCTTGCTCGAATCTATTGCAATATTCTCAAACGAATGGAAACCTTATGGAAAATATCGTGATTTTATTGCATGGAAGGAATCTTTAATGTTTTGCTTCCTGAAAACGTTAAATGGTGTTTGTAAAGGAAAATTTTTTATCAGTAAATACGTTTAGCAAAATCCGTATCAACTTTACATGAATTTGTATAGAATTAACGTTATTCTTAATGAGAATAGATATATCCCACGTAAATGGGATAGCTAAAAAGGTTACGTATGATTCAGTGAAGGCTGAATTCATAATTTCAGTTGAAACTTACATAACAGTGAATATAATGACAGGATTTCATTTTCAGGAGAAAAGATGACTATCCATTTATTCTGTTTAAAATCACGCCAGGGAGGTGGCGCGAATATCTTTGATTTAAATAACAACGTACTGGATTGATTAATTAATCAGTCAACGAAGAAATAGAGCATAAGGAATTTTAGTGTTAAGCTCTCGACTTAGAAGTATATGAGGATAACTTCATCTTAACATAGATATATATATCGCTTTAAAGTCGATCACATTTTTGCTATCCATAACCGTTCGACCACCAAACACTTTCTTACCACCAAAGACAGCGTTAAGTGAATTTTAGCAAACGCATGAGTTTGCAGCGAAATTTCTGACCTAATAAGACTCAGGACGTACTATTGTTTTTAACGCCGCTGAGGCTCAGCGAGTGATTGACGTTTCGTAGCCCTCGGGTAAGGGTTCTTTTACTTTACAGTTCGGGTAGCATGTTGTGAGTCAAAAATATATATTTCTATTCAATATTATGACAGGTACAGCCCGCATACGCGCGGGACTATTAAAAGAAATATAAATACGTACACATTTTATAGAAGACTACTATTTTGTCTCCATGGCACGCGTCTGCGACATTTAAAGTCTCTCGATATAAACGGAACTGTAGTCATACACTCACCAATATACTAATACCTATTATCACGGAATTGATGCATTTATATAGAAATATCAACAAAAAGACATTAAAAAACCGTATATTGTGAGAACCCGTAACATATTAAAATGTACTTTAATTTTGATCGAGGGTCCGAGAATCACAAACAAATCACTGCTTTACGGTGAGGAGAAAAAAGTCGTAGAGAAACTTACGCAAGTGAATGTTCACTAAAAAAAGAAGCGTGAAGTCTTTCAATTCGTACTTGGCCAGTGCGGTGGATTGTGGCGTAAATACTCATTCTGAAAGAAGACGTGCCCAGCAGTGAGATAATGGTTTACAACAGTTAAACGGTAATCATTTAAAGACGAGTAGGTAAATAATATTTACAATTTACTATCTTTAATGTTGAGCATACTCGTATCTTCTGGAATGACAAAGCAAAATTATACTTCTTTAGTTGTGTTGGAATGAAAGGCAGCGTGGCTCAAAGATTGCAATTATCCACTTGTCAAGGTTTTCGCAATTCGTTCGGTCGCATTGTCCTACAGACTCAAAGTCTGCGACGTTATATTGTTGAGTATTTTTATTACTTCAACATCTTCGTTACCCACTTTACTCTAAAAATGTGGTTTAAAAATACTTTCACACAAAGATAACTTTTTACGTTACGTTAGAAACTAAATATATTTCAAATATGTTACGCAAATACTGGCAGTTATGTTTTATAAGATTGTAATGTAAATGGACCCACAAAGTAATGTAAATTAAGCCATAGTGTAATTAGGCCATACTCCGCGACGCTGTCCAAGTGCTAATTGGTAGACATCACATAGTTTAGAGGCATTTAGGTTTAATCACAGTGCATTATTTCACATCATTAATTAATAATTCGTGACAGTTTGGAAAATTTGAGGTTTGTGCCACAGATTTGAACAACCTTGATTGTAAGGCTTTCTTTACTTCCGAGTTTTCACTTACGTTTAAATTATTACAACATAAACACTTACGAATACGTACAAATCACTTACGCGCAGCCAGCGTCGCTCAAAGGACTCAATTATCCCTCACTCCATAAATCTTTCGGAATTAGTTTCACTTCCTTCCCTTTCACATAACGTTTACGTTATTGATCGGAGAACATCAATTCTGGTTCAATGTCATTTTAAAAGGTGAATTTCGCTATTACAGCTGAGTTTTTACGAAACTTTACTAGAAAAAATTTACAGGCAGATTTATGCATTTTACTTTCTGGGAACTATTTTACTTTTAACAACTTCGTAATAACACTAAGTTACTTGACGATATTTTCTTGCTTCAACGCTTTTTTTCTTGGACTTCGATGTTGTATGATGAAGGTAAGGAAAGAAAGGGAAGTGATTTAGAATTCATAAAAGAAAGAGTGAATAAATATTGTTTATTTTAATAAATATATTTGTTATACATTGATTTTTATTCAAAATACGGGAACACAAACTTCTTGCAAATCAAAACCATTAAATAATTTTAAACATTAGGTATAAGCATGTGTCGTGTCTTGTTAGTATCGTGACAATTTTTAAAACTATGATGTACCAACATACTTACCGTTAATTTTGTTGCTGTTCCCAAAAATACTTCTCTGGTTACATCTGGTTATAATATAATTGGATTAATTTGCTCACATCACAACTAAATTATTAAAATGTAATTTAAGAATTCAATTGTTATTTGAATCTCATATAATCCGTAAATAATTAAATGAAGAATCTGAGACAGCGAAATTAAACTTTAAATTAAATTTCATAACTACTTTTAACACAAGGCAATTAATTTGTTCAGGAACTTTACAGGTATGAAGGTTGTTCAAGTTGAGTTGGTACATACAAAAGCACTTAACAAAGAATTTTAGTACAAGTATATCTTTTAAAATTAATAATTCTCTAGATTATATTTATTATAGTACTGTATTGGTTATTTCATGTTGAATGTGGTATAACTCTTTATGGTTTTGGAAACATCATCGCCTCACATAGTTCTGTCCAATTAAAGCAAAAAGTACTGTTAAGTAGCGGATTATACAGTATGGACGATAGAAATTACATGCGACATTTCAACTTAGTCCTCAGGGATAGGACCAACAACACCTGAAAACTGACTGACTGAAAACATCTGTGGACGACCTCAGAAAAGACTTGCTATGCTATTTAAGGTTGATTACAGATGTTCATGGACTAAATAGTCATTTACCATCAGGTGGATTGCTAGCTAATCAAGTAATTAATTTATTATCCAATATAATATATATAGTAAGTAATTTATTATCCAATATTACAACTCCAGATTATATTGACAACACGTTTAAACAAATAGTTAGCTGCCAAATAAATATTTGTTTGAATTGCTATAATTCATTTCTATGATAAACTCTTTACATTCTTACGCATGTTTTATATGTCATTGCCATGAAATAATATGTCAATGCCAAACAAAATAGAGCTACAATTTTCGAATCGGCAACACTGACCGAGTGACTAACGTTCTTCAATGTTTTACGATCAGAATATATCTCGATGACCGATACTTTTAAAGTGTAAACTGAATAGAAGAGATGAAATAAAAGATAGTTGTAGACATAAGTTTGAGAGTGTGTACTTTCTTTCAGGGTCTGCATCCCGAAAGATGTATTGCCCTCGAATAAATTGGTTCGTCAATTGAAATTGCAAATTGAGGATGTGCTTTCGTTTGCGGCTCCATCCGTGTGTACTCTTATGTTCAATCGTATCCCCACCTTTGTTGATTTTTTCATGTGAAATATCTATATGCGCATGTAAACCTGATTGTTCGCGTGGCGATCGCCACGCCGTAATTAAATATCTAACAAAACTATGCGGGCTGAGGTGTTAGTTTCACTTAGTGCGGGGTAATGTTCGTAGATGGCGTTATTTTCATTATGCTATAAATTTAGTTCCTGCCCCAATCTTGTATATTATGCATATTTTTTGTACGAACACGATGTTTCATATCTGCGAGGTGTCCCGCCACGGCTATTTTTTGAGTCTTATTAAACACTACTTACAATCACAGAGCCGCGACAGCAATCATGAAGCTAAAAAAAAGGAGTATAATTTCTAAACATTGTTTACCAAATGAAGTGAATTCAAAATTTAATTAATTCATAAGCAACCCGAGGAAATAGAAACACATGAATTGTCTGTTTCTTCTTTTATTTCTATTATTTTTACACGTCGTTTAAGAATCAGTTATTACAGTAGGTTTGTAAGCAACGTTGTTATTTTATATTAATCAGATAGAAGATACCATTTTTATATTTATTTAGAAAAGGATAGGGGTATAAATATTATTTCACGTCTAGCGTGCGATAACTTTGTCTCGTATAATTTTAGGGAACATAATAAAACAATTATCTGACGTAGGGATTGCTGCCATACTGTATAACGTACGAGATGAATATTTATACTTGATGAATACTGTAATTTTTGAAAAATGTTAACTTTTTAATAATGTAACGGTTTCGTTAAGCTTTGATTGGGAAAATCTAGTCGGTAATTGAACGGGGTTACCGTTTCTATTGACTGCGTGTGTGTGTGTATAGATATACTTATCACAGAAAACTGCACGCAGTTACCTTCTGTTCTGCTACCTTCTGTTAACCAGTCTCCATTCTTAGGTCTGCTAGAAGAAATTAGCAGTTCCTTTGCACTAAATGTTAGTTTATACGCTCTATGTGTATGTATTTATTCTGTGGGCATAAATAAATAAAGTCGTAATAAACGAACGAAACGAGAAAGAACGACGTAACATGAAAGACGATAACGAAATATGAAACAACACTGAAAATTTTTAAAACGCTTCCAAAGGTAATCGTGAAATGTAAGGGACATTTCACGATTACCTTTGCATAACATTTCAGCTATGAGTTGATGATAAAAATATAAAGTTACCCAAGTATCAAAAGAAAGAATTCATACTTCATTTTTTATTGGACTCATCACTTAGTCATACGAAAACAAAAAACCAATCAAACTGCTGAATTACGAACTAGTTATTTAATGGAATCCATCGGAGCCCGAAAAGTTCTTAAAATAAAAGTTACTTTATAATCAGATATTTTGGACATTTTATTGTTTTATTTCAGGACGTAAGGCTTACTGCACATTGGCTACTATATCGTTACAATATGATTAAAAAAAAAGTCATACCTATATAACATAAAATGAAGATTAAATGTATCTTAATAGTAAAACAGTTAACTAATGTAATATAAAGTAAAATATAAAGAACATTCAAGGCAATAACCATTTAAATGGAAAACAAATGAGACACACTGCTTTGTTTGTGGGAAAAACTCACGACGACCACGACGACCCACGTGATGGAACGATCACCATATCGGTTTGATACGCAGTGGGTCCCGGGTTCGATCCCCGGCCAGACAGTTATTTGAATGATGTGTTTAGATTCCTGTTCTGGGTCTGGGTGTTTGTGTATACCACCCACGACATAGAAGAAAATCCTAGTATTGGGCTATGAGTGTAGATAGCGTTTGTGGTAAAAATGTCACCCAGTATGACCATCACAGTACGACACTCGTTCACTAGAAATAGCGGAGGACCTTTATATGGGAGGCAAAGTGATCGATATATCGATGATCGCATATATCGTTGACCTTGACGCCGTAGGTGGTGTAGCAGAGACGGCCGAATCTGTTAAACTGCGCAAATATGCAGCTTTAGGAGAAGGTCACAATTTGTGCCGTTTGCGGTAGAGACTTTAGGTCCTTGAGAGCCGGAAGCACGACGGTTTTATAAAAAACTGTCGTCGCGATTGGACGACCTTTCCGGAGACCCAAGAGAAGGTGCGTATTTTGGCCAAAGAATCAGTTTGGTCATTCAAGTCATTCATTTGGGAAACGCAACCAGCATTCTTGGGTCTCTCCCAAGAGGCAGTGTATTGGACTCTTTAGTTTACCTGCAACTTACATAATTTTTGTAGGTTTTAATAGATATTTTCCTTGTTTTGTTTACTTTTAAGATATTTATTTGATTTATATATGTTTTACATAGTTAATGTAATATAAATAATTGTTTTAATTTTGTTAAATTCTATCTACGAAACCATTTAAATTAAATTAACATAATGAAATATTGATTATACATGTACATAAGTACGGGTCGCAAGCTCTTATTTTCTAATATTACCTAAAAATAAGGCAGATAGGCTACCCGGCAATAAGCAGCCACCGTCGTCTATGGACATTGATAATATCAGAGGATTCGCCAATGCATCGCTTTGAACAAGAGCTCTATATGCAACTTATTGAAGCTCCCCAAGTTTTAGCGCTCCGAGAACAGCTTAGTTACTTATTAATTACTTAATCGTGTTGCTCATTTTGTGTATAGAAACTAGGAATTATAAATATGTTAAATAATTATAATAATACTTGCACAAAGTTAATTCTTGGTATAGTTACATGGACATTGATATTACATATTTTATCATTCTATGTGAATTACAGTACTTGGTATCCCAATGAGGACATCCTACTTATCTGTATGATGATCGCCAGAAACCGTCAGTACTGTCATTTATGTGTCATAACACGAAAAATCATCATCATCATGTGCTTTTGCATATTAAAAATTTTACTTGTGCATTCTACTTATACTTTTACTACATCTTTCATCATGCGAAAGCATTATCCCACGAAAGTGTGCTTTTTTTTGCAAATTTTGTTTCCTCACTTTATTCGTACGCTTAATGAAATATTCTTCAAATCGAAAATTATTTGTCGTTTAAAATAACTGTGTACCTACAGGGTAATTTAAACGACCTTTTTTAGATTTTAAACGACTTTGGCAAAGGGAGATCTCCCGCCAGCGTTGATATTCATGTTTGGGGAGTGGCTGTGCTCCGACAGTCTCTGTTCGGAACTTGTATATATGCAGGATGTTCAGAAAACTCCGATAGCGTGATTCAGAATACGGTAGCACCATCTGTTGATGAGTAGCAGGAGGTCGCCACACGACCATTTTAAACGACCATTAGAAACTTATTGTATTAAGAAATTATTGTATTAGTCTCCTTCCTTCTTACGATACGTGTGGCGAAACGGTCATATTGATCTGACACTCAGGATTCCAGGTTTGATCTCCGATCAAATATATGAGTATATCTGAATGATGAGTTTCGATTTCTGTTCCGTGTCCGGGTATTTGTGTATTTGTCTTTTGCCATGTAACCCACGATACAGGAAAAATCCTAGTTAAGGGAATCAAAGCGTTATTATTATTCGATACGTTCCTTAAAAGTTTAGGTATAAATCCTTTAAGTACAATGTTTGTACGTCAAATATTAGATTTCTGTTTTTCGATAATGAGACGGCGAAATCTTCATCATTTTCCGTTCAGTGATTTTCGCATTTTAACAAAGTCGTATTATGTAACGTTTGTTCATACGATGGGTGCTATATTACTTACCATTATTTTTATAAACGAATTGAAACATAATTCTGCATTAAATTTATTTATTGTATCAACCTAGATATACGTAACGCGAAATAACTACAAATTACAATCGCCTTTAATAACTATCTATTAAAAAAATTATTAAGTATATAAAAGTAATATTGACTCTAAACGCACTTTAATAATAAACTTAATCTCATTTTTTTATATTATACAATATCCTGTACATTGAACTACACTTTTACCTTCTAAAGATTGCATATAATCATTTTCACCTACTAAGTAAGCTTCCTCGTGGACAGTATGTTAAGGTCTTCTGAAGCAATGTTTAAACTTAATTTGTAATGTGAGAAGGAGAGAAATCTCTCTCACCTTTTATTTATTGCCCTTTGGGACTGACCGAGAAGCCGAATCTCATTAGGGCCTTTCCAATCAAACGAGATACAATTGAGTTCTCGAGGTGTATACTGTATAGCCAGGGCTGCCCACTTAATGTAACCGGGAATCGCTACGAGGATTATATTTTCTCAGAAATCCCTATGGATCAGTTTTATTGAAGTAACTCCGAACCAATTTATTCTAGTTATTATTTTATACATCGTTGTTTACCCTTAAGCATTCAAAAAGCTGTGTTTCCTTTTTCTGATTTCCGCTTACATTCACCAGTATAGACTTTGTAGATTGTAATTGTGGTATGTTTAAAAAAATGGCCCGATCCATTGATGATTTTTTTTTACCATAAATGATTATTTATGGTAAATTAATTAATTATTATTATTTTTTTTATTTATTTGCTTATATTTTTTAATTACCCCTAACATTTTATACTTCCGAAGGGTTAGAGTTACACTTGTTATCTTTTTGAGGAAAAAACACAGCTGTGGCATTGGAAACTAAAAGACTCATAATATTGGAACGCCTTTATTATAATTTGTGGTTGTTTTTCCTAATTAATCTACTGAGATAAAAACTGCCTATTTTATTAAATAATGGCCCATAATAACAGGATTTCT
Source organism: Cecropterus confusis (assembly GCA_018251515.1). NCBI lineage: Eukaryota > Metazoa > Arthropoda > Insecta > Lepidoptera > Hesperiidae > Cecropterus > Cecropterus confusis. The sequence goes on from DWTU01000481.1 coordinate 11,750, forward strand.
TGATTTAATAAAAAATAACAATTATGTATGATAAAAATCTAAGTTAAAGTTCATTTAAATTTTAACTGATTTGATTTATAAACTTGGCCTTACTTGATAAATCGATTGATGACGTTACGTAAGTATTTTAGTTTTCATTTACTACGGGCATACATATACACGTACGGTCTTACGGTAACGTTTGATTGGTGAAATTAAAAGTTGGTAAAACTAGTATGGTTCAGTCGAGGTGATACGTCTATCTCTTGCGTAAACATGTTATTGCGTTTCCGCGAAACAATGTGAATGCCGGCTGGATTGTATAATTAATTATACAATTATACAATTTTTGGGTTTTGTATCCAAAGGGTAAAAACAGATCCCTATTACTAAGACTTCGCTATCCGTCCATCTGTCCGTCTGTTTGTCACCACGCTTAATAAACACAGCTTGTCACATCGCAGTTTTTCATCAAGATATTTATCCATCACGTATTAACCGGGCGTTGATATCAGAATATTTTGTCACGTTTATATTCAATAAACTTTTGGAACCCAAGGGAGATCATGTAAAATTGGAAAATTTCATATGACCTCTTTACGAGAACGTTATGAAAAAAATTAATTACGTGAGAGTCATATGAAATTTAAATGTAATACTATTTTGCTTGTACTATTTTATACAACTTGGTTGAATGAAGATTTCATCTAATATATTTATTTATCACTCTGTCGTTGTCTTTAATGTGTAAACCAGAACAATAATACACAAAATCTTAACAAAAGTCTATTCATTACAATACTACTAGTACTGCAATAACCTACACCTACTTGGTGAATAAACGTTACAAAAAAGTCCAAAACATATAAAAAGTCTTCTATAGTACAAAACTAAGGCATAAACAAACTTAATCAATGATACTTGTAGATAATAGAACAACACAAAAAACAGAAAACACAAACACAAAAACAAAGAGTAAAAAACATGAACATAAACGCTTTCTACATTCAGAGCCTCACACTAGGATTTTCTCCTGTGTCGTGGGTGCTATGGACACACGAAGACAAAAACACAAACACCCAGACCCAGAACAAAAATGTAAATTCATCATTCAGATGTCTGTCTGACCGAGGATCGAACCCATTATCCACTGCGTGTCAGACGGCTATGGTGACCGCTCCACCATGTGAGTCGACTGGTCGTAGTCGTTGTAGGTCGTTCACGTGAGTAATAAAAATGCTACATAAAATATAATTTAGATTTCCGCAAATTAGGAAATCAGTATAAAGCAGCATGAGAGCTACACTATGCAACTTATTTCAGTGATGATCATTTTGAGATTACCTTTAATTAGATATTTCTATTAATGCTGCGACCACTTAATATTGCATAATTTTCAGTCGTCACAGTCGCCTACGAATTTCTATAATTAACTACGCATCACTGGTGTCCAACATTAAGTCTATTTACAGACATATTGCTACTCTTGCGAAAAAAGCTGTAGCATCTCGTATAAGCCACTTCACTTCACCACAGGCTTTAAACTAGATCACGGAACGCTTCCTGACACTTTTATCACATAAGTTGTGGTTGTCACCTTTAACCTACTAACCTTTTAACTTTTCCTCGCCCGGTACTGACTCTGACATGTCGTACGTGTTCAAAATCTTTTTTTTTTACCTACATTGTATAATAAAAAAATGGCCAAATATCGAAACCGGAAACTTCCAATGGTTACAGGTTCTGTAGTTTATCTATAGGCATTCTTAAATTTAATAATCTAGGTTCCCTTTGCCAGCGATTGCTATTTGTAAAACTTGTACTCTCATTCTTGTTGTAAAGCCATTCGATGTTCTTGCCGGCTACTATTGAAAAGTGCACTACGACTGGTTTATTGAATTTTATATCGGAAAAGTTACTTTACAGAAAACAGCGTATTCCATTCAGATTAGTTATATATTTGCTGTAATCTATATTGACGTTAACAGTAACATCCTACGTATTATATTTTCAAAGAATTTTCTCGTATCTTGTACATATGGTTTTAAAATGTTTAAGTGATAATTGAAATTATTCGAAGCAATAAAACGTAGTGTCTTAATAATTTTCTATTCTTACGTATAAGACCTATCAAACTCTATTTGTTTATTTCCGATAATAATAATGATTCACACTATGATGGGCTGTATTGGCGGTACCATAAACATGAAACGGTGAGTACAGCAACACTCAGATCCAGATAAAAAGCTTTTATTCATGGCTTAAATGTTTGCCTAGCCGGAAGTCGAAACTGGAACACTACGCGTTAAATTAAAACGTTTTTAAGACCAGTGTAGTCGACGTCATTTTCATTTTTATTTTTCATCCCACTGCGTCAGAAGTGCGGTAATTTTTTTTAACAAAATTCTAACAATTTTCAAAAGCATATTTTTGACTTTGAAAGTCGTCCTACGCCGCTGCGTGGCGTCGCCGCATGGCGTAAGGTCTGCGGGCCTCGAGGACCCCTCTTTATCCGGGCAATTCCCTCAGTGGATACACTGTCCACCGGTATTGTTGGCTACCGTTAGGCAGCCTCATGCAGAATTTGCATCTTCAGTGACCGCACTAAGCTGCTACTGCAGACTTAGGCCCCCTGGTGGTCGGGGGACACCAGTCTCTCGAGCTCACGAGGGAACGGGCGCCCTTCGGGAGGTCGAGCGTGAAGAGGCGCGAACCCTCTAAGATGAGCATGTGGTTCGCTATCAGCGCGCTCGTACATATGGTGCGCCAAAAAACATATACGTAAAGCAATATCATAAACAATAACGATCATAAACAAGTCATACCTTATTTTTAGTTTTTGAGTTTAATAATCACAGCTTGTAAAAACTCTGTTTTCCGTCAAAATATTTATCCATCACGTATTAGTAGGGTGTTAATGTCGGAATATTTTGTCGAGGTATATTGAAAAAGTTCAACCCAAGGGAGATCGTGTAAAATCGGAAAATTTTTGGTGAAGTTTTTGTGACTGTAAAATAAATTACGTGAGAGTCATATGAATTTTTAATTTTAATTATATTTTGTTTGTACTGTTTTATGTAACTTGGATGAATAAAGATAATGCCCTAAAAATATTTATCTCGCGGTCGTTGCCTATTATGTGTAAACTAGAAAAATATTATACACAATTTTAACAAAAGTTGGTTCACTACTATACAAAACTACATATTTACAGAGCTGCTGACTCACCTCACCACACGCTTCCAATTAGATCACAGAACGCTCCCTGACACTTTTATCACATAAGTCCTGGGAGTGACCTTCATACTGGCCTTTTAACTTTTCCTCGACCTGTACTGACTGACGTACGTGTTCAAAAACATTTTGTTTCACTTTGAAATTTTTATAAAGCTTTGCTGAAATTTCATACAAAATGATGTAATGTGTAGAACAATATGTAGCAAGAATATAAACGCGAAATTTGGAGCACATTAGCGAGGCTCTTAAGAAGCTCTTTTTATGAATATACGATAGTACGTCAACGCTTTGTGAACAGTATGTCTCAACAGATTATGTTTTTATATGTTCTGAATAGCTTCATCAAAGATGGTAGACGGTATCTCATCACGGCTTCTTTATACATGTATGTCGTGATACAACATGTCGTTTTTATATTTGTCTTACTCATAAATCACAGCATTAATTATGTATTTAGCTTTTCATTTAAGTGCTTGCGATCGTAATGTTGAAATTCGACGAAAAACTGAATGAATGCGGCAAAATTAATTGGCCGCCGATAATGATATATTATTTCAGCGCTTAACGGCTTCATTATGGCACTAATCTCTGTATTTAAATTGACTTGCAATTTTCAATTTTAATATTAATCCGTAAAACGAAAACTTCCGATCCTATTTTGATGATTAGGTACACGCGCTCGGACAAGTGTGAGATTTAGCAAATTAAAGTTAATGCAGAGAAAGAGTTCGAAAAGATAATATTTAGACATAAATTTTATAAAATAATAAGTCTTCGTTGTTTAAATTATCGATAATGTAAACGTATTATTCATTTTAAATGCAGTTTAGTCAATTGAACATCGATTTTCATGTCATTAGTTTTTTAAATAACTCGAAAATTATTTCACAAACAAAAAATACATATAAGCTTTATAGTAGATATGACTGTTTTCAAATTAAGAATGTTATTTAAAAGATCTCTAGTGTATAGTTTCCTTGCTACGTTTTCCTTCACCACAAACTTAAGGTCGTTCAGTCAACACACGAAGGATTTAAGATACAAAAATTTTACATTTTATACTTACGAACTTTTCTAGATGATATTTACTTGTGTAGTTTGTGAAACTATAGCTATTGATCCTACAATGTATATATAATAACGGTTATCAGAACGGAGAACCTCTGAGAATCAAAGGCCGGATCTTATTATACATACATAATAGATTCTCATCGAGTGCCGCAAATAAAAGGCTACCGTCGGTAACAGTCACGATATGACGATCGATTTCCGACCTGTTGTGGGACGAATTGGATTCACAGGCAGTCTTGTGACTGCGGAAGTAACAAATAATGATAAAGAGTACGGAATCATACAATCGATTACGTTCTAGTGATTTTTGTTGTTCAGTTTCCTACTTTAAGAAGCCGGGTTAATATGTAGGTATGGTATGCTCCCATGAGTTTCTAATTTCACATTTTTTTGTATTAGATGTAATAGAAGGTGGTAGAACCCTTTGTCGTTCATAGCTCCAGCGGTACCACCGTCACACCTATATCTGCTTAAGCGGTATCTATCGCTGCCGTGTTCTAGTTTAAAGCGCGTTTAAAGGGAAACATTGCCACTTATTTTAAAATAAGCAGAATAACGTTCAATGTCTAGAAAAAATTGTAAATGATTTTATGAAAATAAATAGTCGCATCTTAACATTTGAATGTTGTACCAAGCGCGTTATCCGAATGGACATCAACACGTACTATCTAATCCTTCAATATATAGAAGACGTTCCATGTACTATCACTCTGCTTTGAGGAGCTAATCGAACATGAGCTTTATAGGCAAACCGTTTTGTGGTTTGCATAATCTGTTCTATATTCATCAGTCAAATACGTGAAGGCATAAAAGGCAATTTTCCTTGAGCTTTTAGCTTGAGATTACAAACAAAACCATATCAAGGTTCGCCTTCGTACCCAGTGTTACATTTTAATTCGCTTATCACAAGATAACGCTGAACGTTTACTATTATTATTGTCAACCCGCTTGGCGGAGCGGTCACCATACCGGTCTGACACGCAGTGGGTTGCGGGTTCGATTCCCGGCCAGACCAGACATCTGAATGATGAGTTTAGATTCTGATCTGGGTCTGGGTGTTTGTGTATT
>DWTU01000482.1:0-17101 GCA_018251515.1 Cecropterus confusis
TCCTCTGATTTGGAGTTGGAATTCTTGTATCAGTTGTTTTTGATCAGGGAGATTAGTTGTTATCTCTTTCTCCCGCTTCTTGGACTTGGACCCTTAAAATCCCGGTGGACAGAATTTTAACCCCCATTTTATCCCGTTTAGGGTGAAGTTTCCAAAAAATCCTTTATAAGCCCGTGCCTTTTATAAACTAACTTTGAACCCCCAATTAAAACCTGTTGATCTTATTAAAACATTGTAAAAGATGTTCCATCATACCATCCAGGAAGCCAAATACTTAGTTTCATACTGCTTGCATCAAAATGGTAAAAAAAACACTGGTAACCCCTATTACACCCTCTTCGTAACTGATTTAATAAAAATATTATACTATAAAGCTAAATACATAATAAAAACATAAAATAAATTGTTGACCTCGCATCTACATTAACGATAATAGATAAAAACTGCATCCCCTACTCTACCCTCTCAGGAAATTATAACATAAAACGGTTAAAAAGGTGTTTCATTATATCAAATTACAAAGCCAAATATTAATTTTCATTCGCCTTTCATTAAAACTGGCAATTTCCAAACTAACTTGCATATCTTTTTTTACCCCTAGGGGTCGATTATTCAAAAATAGCAAAATAAATATTTCATTTTATCAAACCACGAAGCTAAATACCAAGTTTCTTTAAATTGCATCAAAATTGGCGGACCTCCTAAAGAATTGTCAACCTTCTTAGGGTTTCATTTTTCAAAAATTGACAAATATATATTATATTCATGATGTCAAACCACAAAACCAAATATTAATTTTCATTGAACTTCCATTAGGAATGGTGGACTTCCGAATAAACTTGCAACCCTTATTTCATCACCTTAGGTATTGACTACTCAAAAACGGCGAAATAAATGTTTTAATTTATAAAACCACTAGCTGACCCGGCGAACTTCGTAGCGCCAAATTAAGTAATGAGTAAAAGTTCGATAACTAAAAAATATACTAAAAATACACATTATTTTTTATCAGTGTCTCTCTACTATATAATTGACAGGTAGTCAATAGATTGCGCTGGCTTTAATTTCTATAACAGGTATTCAAGTTATTCTGTGGCAGGGAGACATTGACAAAACAACGCTTGCGACCGCGACGCGAAATTGAAGTGTCTGCTTGTAATTCAAAATAACAGCTTTTTACCGAATGCATATGAAATATATATGATACTGATAGTATTGACAGTAAATTACTAAAATGTTTGTCTGTCTGTCTGTTCTGGGTAATTTCTGAAACCGCTGGACCGATTTAGACAGAACTTTCATTGTTGGATAGCTCATATTATAAGGAGGAACTTAGGCTACTTTATTTTAGAGTAATATATCTGTTCTTCAAAAAAAAAACCCTCAACATTACTTCTTTTTTTTACAAAATTACTGATAACTTAGCTTCAACTAACTCATTTCTCATGAAACTTAGATTAGACCTGTAGTATTTAGAATACCGTGATAATATGATAAAAAATTACCTTCAACTCTTCAGTCTTCATGATGTTGGGGTACTGCCTACCTTACTCGTAAGTGTTAGATATTTACAGTTTACATATTTGTAATGAGGTTCCTAAGTAGAAACGTATGGCAAAAAATTTGACCTTTAACCCTGCAATCATGATAATGCAAAAATACCTACAACCTAATCTATAGATGTCTAACTTTTGGTGCTTTCATCTATATGAATAAATGTAATTTAAATGAACATCTGTATAAATACGCTTGGCTGAATAATCCTCTTATTAAATGGATATTTTGAATATGGTAATTTTGATAGAAAAGTAATTTGAGAAAATTGTATAACTTGATAAAAGTAATTACTGTTAACATTTATAATTATAGTTTGTTGTACATGTGTTGTGTACGTTGTTTGAGTGTTTACTATTTAAATTATTAGTGTTTTCTATTTAGATTATTAAAGGGAGACAATAGCGAAATCAAGTGTTTAGAACTTCTTTCCTGATGGGGGTCCCCGACCGCAGTCTTTTTTTTCTATGATTTAGAAGTACGTATGTAAACTCCTTGTTACACTTCGTGTAATATACTTGTTCCAGCACACTTTTTTTTTTATTTGTACTGAGGGAATAAAATACCCTTATAGAAAATTCATAATATCTAGTTTAATTCCATTGCAAGTTTAAATAATTTTACAATGAAGACAGGAATAATATAGTTAATTTCTTTATAATTACGGCGGTACACAGAGGAGAAGGACGAGAGGAAGTGTTTTAATTTCGAAACAACACGTCTTGCAACAGACGGCGCGCAGGTGGAACCCGATTGTTCGTCGCGACTACGAATATAAGTACATAGAAATAAACACAAAAAAATGTTATCATTCTCACTATGTACGTTACGGTGCTTTCAATTACACGAATTCGAATTAATTCCATCTACATGGTTTAGTAAGTCGGTCGTTAATATTGTCTTGCCAAAGAATTAAACTTGTATTCCGATCTCGTATAGTATATATTGATACAGCTCTATATCGTGACGTCTGCCTGGTCTCGTGCAGAGATCGCGGTCTGGTATGCGGTTTAGTAATCTCGGAGGCTCATTTTTAAGCGCTTTTAATTCAGAGTTGCCATAAAGCAAAATTCAAGTCGAATTAGTGAACGAGGCACGTCAGATAATAAACTACGACCAACAATCATCTTCCATCATGATGAAAAGAATCAAAGATCAAACGTACAACATATTCTTACCAACGCCTGAACTTCAGTTTATTTAGTTTTTCTGTAAATAATCTCCATCATCATTACAATAGTTTCTCGGATTTCTAAACATTATTTAAATGTTTTGTTTTAGTTTTAGTCAGAATTCAATAAATAGTGTCAGGTTCGTCCGGGCATCTCCCACACGCGAGCACGCGCTGCGATCAATTACCGCACGCAACGCGACGCGCGTCGTTAAATACGATTTATAGTCAATTATTCGGTTAGGAGGCGCCTGCGCATGCTACGTCATAGGTAATACTCGTACGTTGAATACTAACATTCTATAAAAAATGGCACCATATCGACGAAGAAATCTTTTCATTATCTACTAGCTTCCAAGTCTAAATATATTTTGATACATTGATTTTATTATTTTCATTATCAAAGACAATTTATGTATGAAAAATAGATGGTAACAATCAGTATTTAAGTCAGATCTTACCATCTAGTTCACAAATAAGCACGAAGTTACATGTATAAATCAGGTAAAAAAAAACATTTCAGGCAACTAAACACTCAGCCAAGCTATGTTAGTATTATCATTCATTTAATTCATCAATTTATATTAAATTAATTAATCATCATGTCATTGTCATAAATCATTATCATTAGATTTTTTTTTAATATTTGCAATTAAGATTAATGTCATCCAGGGCGATATACTACTACAGGCCTCAAGGACACATCTTATATACAGGCGGGCGAACTTCCAGAGGCAGGCGAGCCCTATCCTCCTCTCTAAGTCATATCCTATCCTGTATCATCTTCACAATTCCACTACAGCTCCCCCGCAATTGGTGAATGGCACTTGCAGTTTTCTTACGCATTCCTAAAAACGTGATTTATAAGAATAATAATGATTATGAAATGATAATTTTGGTCACGCATTAGATTTATATTTTGTTGCAAATATTTCTTCAACTTATTTGGATTGATTTACAATCTTAATTGATTGCTTGACAAAAATTATATATGGTTCAGAAATTCAAATCAAATTACGAATCGACAACATCACGCATCTACTTTATTTATTTGTACAGTTCAATAAATTTGTTACGCTACAAAATTTTCATTATTATATGAAGTCTAAAATATTGTACTTCCTAGAGGCCCTTGGACACAAAAAGTAAATAAAGTAAGAGGTCCTCCGTGTTTGGAGCTCGCAAGAACTTGCAGATAAACGAGTCGTTGTTAAGAATAGAATTGTTCTTAATTAACATTTTTATCGCGATCGTTAGGCGAACATGTCCCTCCCGGGAGTACTGCCACGAGCTGCTCGGTTAAGTTAGGCAACACTGAGTTCGTATTGTACCTTTTTTACAACGCCAACCTTGCTACATTGTTTTCCACTCGCTGTCCGCCCGAGTCAAATTAAGTATAGTCAACCAACATTTGGTTGCAATGGCTTTGAAAATATTTATATTGATCAACACATGGATGGTGCAAATTTGGCTTTTGTATGTTAGGCATCTAGTGGCCACCAGCAGCGAAGGATCTCTATCCTCTGGCCTAACCAGTGCGGCCACTCATTTTGCGATGGAAATATAATATATATGTAGTAGATAGGTATATTGTTCTAACGATACTTACTGCATTACGTAAGGTTATGACGGACAATAAAATAATAAGAATTAATCTTAATAAATAAACAGGAAAACTTACACTACTTATATTTGAGGACCCGCGTGGCGGAGCGGTCACCATACCGATCGGACACGTATTGAGTTCCGGGTTCGATCCCCGACCAGACAAACATCTAAAAGAGTTTTGATTCTGTTCTGGGTCTGAATGTTTGTGTATTTGTCTTTGTGTCCATAGTACCCACGACACAGGAGAAATTTCTAGTGTGGTGTGTGAGACTATGAATTTAAAAAACGTAATAAATTGTTTAATGTATAGATAATTTCCTTTTATCTAAATTTTATTTGTTATTAGAAAGGTGCGTTTAATATCTTGAATCATAAATAAGGTTTCGCTAACTATCACGAGTGAATCCGGGAGCACATGCATGACGTTAACGTGCCTAGCCCCACCGTCTTAAGGATAGCGTTTCGTCCTTTGTGATGCCCTCCTGCCACGAAACTTACTTTATTGTCCATTTGCATGTTTAAGATACTGCTTTTGTGAGCCACTCGGAACTTGCACACAAAATGGAGACAATGGGCCATTGTTTATAAGTTTGACACAGTTGTACAAATGTTCGGTGTGACGCTCCAGCTTCTAGCAGCGGTGCGCGACGTCCCTTCAGTGTACAGAGCCAGAGAGCCATTGTAATCATAATCACGTGCGACCTGCTTAGCTACAAACTCACTGTAATGTTGCTTCCGTTGTCTAATAGTTGTTTGTATTTAAACATCCATGTTTCGCAACATAAAACTGTAATAACAATAGTACAAATAAAGAAGGCACTAGGAAATATGTAATTAGGCACCCTTGTTATATCGTGAGACATTTAGTATACCACTTTATAGGTAAGTAGATATTTAATTTCTTTGGATGAGAGTATTAAAATTATATTATCGATTTCGAACCGCCTTAGGGCCTTGGGTATGGTGCAAAAAGTAGGACATTGGGTTCTGCATGAACTTCGGCCAAGAGACATCGAACGCCGTCTTTTCACGTGCGAATAACTACTCCAAAGACAAAATCGGAAGAGTTTTTTGCATCGAATAGTGACGGGAGACAAAAAGTGGATCCGCTACGATAGTCCAAAGCGCAGAAAATCGTGGGGTAAGCCCGGCCATGCGTCAACTTCAACGGTCAAACGGAGTATTCATGGCAAGAAAATAATGTTAAGCATCTGGTGGGATCAGCTCGGAGTGATCTACTATGAGCTACTCCAGCCAAACGAAACTATCACTGCCGAACGTTATCGACAACAATTGATGCAATTGAGCGGAACATTAAAGCTTAAACGTCCTCAATATGCCAAAAGACATGACAAAGTGATCTTTCAGTACGACAATGCTCGGCCACGTGTTGCTAAAGTTGTCAAGGAAACTTTGGAAGCACTGATCTGGGATGACCTACCTCACCCGCCATATTCACCATACATTACCTACCTACGGACTACTACTTATTTCGGTCAATGGCTCATGCGCTGGCCGAGCAGCACTTCTATTCATATGAAGAAGTGAAAAATTGGGTCGATTCTTGGATCGTCTCAAAAGATGAGGAATTTTTTAAGCGCGGTATCCGTATGCTGCCTCAAAGATGGTCAAATGTAGTAGAAAGCGACGGTAAATATTTTGAATCATAAACATTGTACTATTTTTTTCACTAAATAATCAAAAGTACAAAAAATTACCTTTAAAACTTATTTGTACGCCTAATAAAATATAAGTAATTCGGTAAGATTGCCTGATTCATTTAATAGGATCGTAGATATGACGCTGCGATGTCCATTGCATTACTTTACCGAGATATTTATGTAACTCGATAAAACACTGGAAGGTATTTATCGTGAATGAGCTACAATATCGAGCGGCAGATACCTACTGGTATACAGTAGCAGCTGCTCAATTGGTCGATGGTTCAATTTGTGTACAAGGACTGCATTACATATGCTCGTACTAGACTACCTATACTTACTTTTCCGTCAATCCACAAGTTTTCACCAATCCACGCTAAAACAGCTAGCCGATTGTGCTCCATGACTGAAATGCGGTGAAATTATGTACAGAACAGGGACATTCGCATCCGTATCCGGGGATGTGAAAATATCCGGAACCTGATACTGAACTACACAGTGCCTGCCGTACCAACTATAATATTAAATTAATATTTATTATTAAAATATTAAATTATAGTGTACAACTTGCGTAGTTTTTTTTTTTTTTGTATGAAACAACGCATTACATGAGAATGAGAATTGCGAGATTTGTTAGGGACAACCAGAGTCAAATAATATACAGGAATAGAGTACCCTCTTGCGGGATATTTATGCATCTTCTTTAAAAGCGCGGAACAGCGCCATGTGTATTTCGTTGCGCGCAAAAAATTCGTGCAATCTATACGTACCTTTGTATGTTGGTATTATTAGAATACTTATTTTAGTTGTACTTAAGTATAAAAAAGGGTTGTAACAATAAAACTAAAAATTAATAATTAGCTCATTATTTATTTTAGTTTTTGTTCTTTGCCACAATAATACTTTGTGCTACAATTTTGGTTTTCTATTACATGACCGACACCAGCTGTACAACAAAATATTAATAGTGTTAGACATAAAGTAATCTTGTAATTGTATTTATGAATGGTCCGATGGAAAGTTAATTAATGAATTAGCAAAACAACAAAAATAGCACTAAACTAAAAGGCGTCTTATTCGGGCAAAATAACACGTAAACAGCGTCTTTTTGCACAAAAAAACCGTCCTATCGTAAAGTACAAAACTCAAATTTTCGCACAAAACGTCTTGTCGTAAAATACAGAAGCACTACCGAGAAAACTCAACAACAAGACGAAGGAACATGTACTATTTTTTTTTTTTTTTTTTAACTTAACGTACTTACTCAACGTACTAGTTGGAAATTTTCAGGCAATGAAACATGCACTAAAGTAACAAACAGTACAGCAAACGCATACGCGCGCACACATATTTGCATCCACCATATTTGTGATTAGAATATGTCGAAACAGTCAAAATGACATTAATAATGCTGTTATTGCCTACAAAATAATTTCCAATTTAACTTGTAATCATATAATTTTGTAATAAATATTTAGGACTTATCTGAATAACATTTTTGTTGCAATGGCCGTAAATCATTTTATAAGTATTGTTTGTTACCATTTGTTTATTTATTGGACCTAAAATTATAAATTTGTAACAAATCTTTTTAAGAGCGACATCTGTCATGACATTTAATACACATAGCATAAAAATGTAACGCGATAAAATATAGATGGCGGACATCGAAATGATAACGTCACTATGTACGGAATTGTGCCCCCCTTGGGGACAACGCTAGCAAGGCAACGTACTGTGTAGTGGCCCCCGCGCCCCGCGCCCCCGTGTCCACTGGCACGCTGTCTTATCGACCCGACGCCGACTAGTAGCCTGAGCGAGTGCGCCACTCCGCCTGTGTCCATTGCCCGCGTTAGGGAAGAGTTCTCGCACTCGAACAGTCCATGGTAAAGCAAGAAATGGTACTTACCAAATTTTCGGACGAAGATACGGTGAAATTTATAAGACTGTACAAGGAACAACAATGTCTCTGGAGGCCCGACTTGGTTTCGTACCGCAACAAAAATAGTAAGTGGGCCGCATTGGAACACATAAAACGTCAGATGAATCTGATAGACTTTACCGAAGAAGATGTCAAAATAAAGATTAAACATCTTCGTTGCACATATTTGCACCAGCTGACCAAGATGAAGGATGCGATCCGCGCCGGTTTGCCATGCTACCCTACGCTGCGATGGTTCCACGAAATGGACTCCTTCATAAACGGCACAAAAAAATATGATATTGTGGTAAGAAACAGCTATATTTACCTGTATCAGTGAAATTACGACATTTATGTCCAAATTTTCGATATTTAAATTTCGATAATGACAACTCTAATACGCGTTTTGACGTATCGATACTTTGACATGATTTCGTAAACGTATTTTATAAAAATAATAAAGAATATTTTGGCCTATTGGCAGTACGGAATTAACATATTTTTAAACCTGTTGATATTTATAATATCGTTAATTTGTATTTAATAATTTCACTTTATTTAAATTAAGTTGTATTTTGGCGATATAGAGTGGAACAACTTTATGGTTATCACTATTACTTTTCTCTTTGGGTTATCACAACAAAGTACCTAGGTATGTACAACACAGTACCAAATAATTAAGTAATAATTTACTTCATGTCAACGAACCAAACTTATACCTATCTAAAGAACAGTGAGTTCAGTGGGTTGCCAAATTATAAGCGACAGTCAGAACTTTTTACAATTTCGTATTATGGGCGCACTTAGTGGAATTTGAGTGGTTTGAGTATTGCAGGAATGTGTTTTTATATCGACTATGATTAGCTTAAGTTGTTTAAAGTGGATGACTATAGTTCATGGCGTATTTTTGTAATCGAAAAATATTTCATTATGAAGAAAGTCGTCGAGAGCTAAAGAGGTCTTACAGTGAGTGAGAATTTCGTCGTAAATCATCAAGTTTTAAAATGTTTATGTACAATTGTTTTGCATGTGAGTATTATTTTATTATTGTGTGGTACTTTAAGTACTTCTTTTTTGATTATTTATATTTTAATGTTATTTTATATTGCTTACAGCATGGGCAAAGGGTGTGATATGTCTCCAAGAAAAAAATTGAGGTTAAATCCCTTCTTCTGTATACTGATCACTCGCAAACTAAAATGCAAGTATTGCTGATGTTTCCAAATCAACAGTTAATAAAATTGAATTGATTTGAATTGAATTTGAACCAAAACCAGCCTCTGTCTCCAAATAGAAAAGGAAAAAGTGGCAGAAAACGCATAACCATACAACGGTCAGATCGATAAATCCGTGACATTTGTTTTCAAAATCGAAAAAAGTGCTGCTCTTTTGACACAGGTGGTTCAAGAGGCTGGTATAAGAGTTTCAAAAAGAACTGTACAGAGGAGATTGGCAGAAGAAGGGTTGACAGGTCATCGTCCCTTAAAAAAACCTCGTTTGATGAACGCTATGAAGAAGAAACAGCTTGCTTGGGCTCGTCATCTTCGCCACATTACTGTTGTGGACTGGAGTAAGGTCAGTTATCATTTTAGCACTATTTTGAGCTATGCTCACAAAGATTTATCAAGGCAATAAATTTACTTAAATTATTTCAGGTGTGTTTTTCTGATGAGTCTGCTTTTGAAATTTTGGTTGACAAGAGCAGCTTTGTGTGGCGACATCCAGGCGAAAAATACCATCCAGAGTCAAGCACCCTGTGAAGGTTATGGTATGGCAATAAGCGCAAAAGGGGTTGGACGTTTGTAGTTAGTGCCAGGAATCATGAGACATGATTGATACAAACGAGTGCTACAAACTCGCCTTATTCCCCAGCTCGAGGAATTCTTGTTTATGCATGATTCAGCACCATGCCATAAAGCTAGAAGCATTTCTGGCAGAGAATAATATCAAAGTCTTGTCCTGGCCAGGAAACTCTCTCGACATTAACCCTATCGAGAACCTAGGGGAGTCTACCAAGAGGGAAATTGCTAAAGAAAACATCATAAATAATCGACTATTGAATGAAAAGCTTATAAATATTTGGCACCACAATGAAGTAATAAAAGAAAGTGCAAAGAAATGCATAGAAAGCATGCCCAGTAGAATTGAAGTCTTAATACCGGCTAAGGGAAATATCTCAAAATACTGATCCTCAATCCAATTGTACTTTTGTTTATTTTTTTTTGTATGATAATTGATAATGCATTTTTATTAGGTACATAAATGTATAGCATACTTAAGTAATATCATTTTCAAAAATAGACATATGTTATTTTCACTTAATTTTTTGAATAAAAACTTATTTTCATGACTGTCCTTAATTTGGCAACCCACTGTACAACATAACTTGTTAGTTAACATAATTTATTTCATGACAACGCACATTGCGCAGAGCACTCCGCGCTAAGTGAGTCCAATGGACATACTTTCGTTAGTTACGTGCGCGACGTCATCCAGACACTACGTACGCTCGTCCATTAAATAGAGTTTAAAGAATAAGTTTAGTGGAGTTATTTGTAAGTAACCATGCCGGCGTGTGTTTTTATGCAGTGTAAAAATCATTCAAGAGACAAAAACAAAAAACATGGAATAACTTTTCATATGTAAGTACATAATTATCTACATTAAAATGTTTTTGTTATCTATACTTAATATTATAAATACGAAAGTAACTCTGTCTGTCCGTCTGTTACATTACCAAGCATAAAGCACTGGGTGCAGTGCTTTACAATCGGTGGATTGTGATGAATTTAACGAATTATATGGAGATAATTTTAAACCTCGGGGTTAACGCAGTCAAAAACTAATTATCAAAAGGTTTTTGCAATAGTGTAATTTAAATTTCTCATAAATAAAGTCGTCAATAATATTGATGGCGCCTAAGTAGCTTACGCTGCCAAAACCACTGAGATACCTTAATATTATGTTATATAGAATTTATGCCCTAAAAACGTGGCGACTATAAGGAATTCTAAATGACATCGATACAGATAGTGCCGTTGCCGTCGAACTACGACAGTGGTAACTTCTAAATATTGCGCTATTTAAAAATAACGCGGACGAACTCGCGGGTTATTTCTAGTTACCTTATAAATTTATTTATAGCTAATTAATTTGACGTGTAAAAAAAGTTGCTATTTGGTTGCTAATAGATGATATCTGTATTCTACTTACCAACCTATTTTGTAATGTTATTCGAATTGTTAATCGTTATCGAAAAACATCGACAAGTACGCACAAACTGGCCATGTCTTTTATCAGGGTAGGTGATATCACTGTAGATGAGATCAATAATTGCAATTGGTGTAGATACATATATGTTTTTTATGTTGCAGATTTCCTCATTGTGCACGGTGCAAGAACAAATGGATTGCCATTGTCAGAAAACAGAGGCGGGAGCCAGAGTGGGCACCCACTAGTAGTAGTCGTGTATGTTCTAGTCACTTCAAAGAGTCAGACATGTATTTGACTCCTAACGGATTGAATAAGATAAAAAAGGGGGCCGCACCTTGTTTGGAACAATCAGATGGTGATTTACTAGTATATATCTTTTGTTTGCATTCAGTATAATGTAGATAAAGTGTAATGTTGAGATAATCAATATTCAGCTACATACGTAACTGGTACGTCGTTTATAGTATCGATTGAAAATAAAAACAAAGTATATATTATGTTGACAAAATGAAGTTTAGGTTAAGAATTGAGATCATTTTTATCGCATTGACCCAAAAAGAAACTAAAATCAGTAGTATTTCTGTTGTTCCACCAGGGTGACGACGTTTTCACATCTAAGGCTATACTTGTTTTAAAATATTACTATTTTATGAAATGCATTCATCACTGTTCGCATTACAGGGAGAGGTGCTATGATTGGGATAAATAATAAATTGAAAGACAAGAAAGGCCTAATAAAACGTAGTTATTGAAAACGATGCATTCGATTCTGTGATTCGATAGACCAACAAAAACTGCACTTATGCGTAAATGTGAATAGGGTGATTGTATTCAATGTTAATCAACAAAGTTTAATTATTAATCTGCTGTTATTATTAAGTAACCATATCTTTAAAAAAATAAATGTATAATAATATAACATTAACTCACTCTATTTTTATATTGAATACATATGCTATGTAATATGGCAACAATACAAACAGCCAACCTACTAACTTGTCAAACGCCAAGATTATGTTTTGATTTTGATGTTTTTTGGATGAGCTATTGAATTAATTTGAATTTTGTTTTTTTTTTGAATGCGTAACTAAAATTTTACTAAACAGTTATTCATTACAAGGATATTTACGGATTCTTTATGAAGCAACGACCCCCGACCAACGATGTTTTATGACAATGTGATGAAGTGCAACGTTAATTGTACAAGTTTGGATTGATGATATGTATTTATTAAAGAGACTTTGTGTCAATGCAACTAATTAGAGCCGGTTTATTCCGCCCGTAAAGACAATAGTCCTATAGAATTAGATTGATATACTAGGAGAGGAATGTCTAAGGAAAAATATCAAAGTATGCCATGTGTAAATAAAATGAAAGCGAGAGTAGTGACTCGCATCTCAAAGAATCCACCAGACAATGCGGTGGTCTTGGGCAAAACTAAAGTTAGACATTATTTTAGTGCTTCACCAACACATTCACTTTACTGTATGTACGGTGGCAGAACCAGTATGTTTTTACTGGGAACACAACACTGCCACACCTAATTCTAGTATAAAGACTTATACATGAAGCAACATTCTAGTGTTCTGCAGTGGCAATGCACCTGTAATCTACTTCAAATAGAATCCTGATACTATGTTGATTTGGTTTACGGTTGGGTGATAGTCACTATCATTTACCCTCAAATTCCTGAAATCATCTGCTACTTTAATCTTATCAAATAATAACAATAATAATGGCTATATGGTGTTTAAAATAATATAATATAACAAGTTCTTCTGACAAGGTTGATATTCCTTTGGTCTATTTATCTTTTTGAAACTGGGGAAAGTGAAAATGTGATAAGGAACAACTTTATATTTGCATATTTCCTAATTAAAATATGATATTATTTCAGATAAGCCCAGAATCTACATCAACGGATGATTCACAGTACAAAGATAACACATGTTGTTCATCCCCACGGCTGAAGAACAATGGAGAGAAAGCAATAGAAAATTCTACATGTTGTTGGCAGCCAGAGCAGTACTTTCTATTTATATCGCTGTATAGAGAACAAGAGTGTCTGTGGAACCCCCGAAGTGCTGAATATCGCGAACAGGGTGCGCGCATGGCGGCCCTGTCGTGCATTGCAGATGGCATGGGCCTCTCTGGCTTCACGATATATGACGTTGAGAAGAAGATCAAGTATATACGTAGCATTTATGTGAGAGAAGTTAATCGGATAGAGGAATCCCTTAGTTCAGGGGCCGGAACCATATACAAGCCTGTTGTAGAATGGTTTAATGCATTGGACTCTTTCCTAAACAATGAACGTGCCAGCGCAAGTACCATACAAGAGCCGGTTAGTTTAGGATATTTAAATTACATTGATGACATATTATACTGACTTATTAATATACATAGCATTTATAGTGTGTATCATTATTTTCAAGCTATTTCTGCAACATAAAAGCATGTAACTTTGTAATTGAAAGGGTAATCTAAACCCTTTCAACATAAAACAGAACTGAAATAAATACTGCTAGAAACAATCTGGAGAGAGAAATAGATAGCAATCGGTTGGCCGAGTCAATGCACTCATACTACACCTGATTTAACCTTCTACTAACCTCGACTTAGATAATTGAAGGTTAAAAGAATGTAAAGTCTGGTACAAAGACGAACAGTCTCATAGTACTAAGTAGGTACTCGGCACTATGAGACTATTCCTTTTCGATGCGTTTACCAAAAGATTACTAGAATCTTTATTTGAAACTAGACAAATTACATAGTGTAATTTATTTCCACTTACAGTTACAAAACGAGATAAAAGTTGAATTTTCGTGCGACGACGAAGAGGACAACGAGCAAAGTTTCGTACACCCAGACTCCGTCCCCTGGGGAGCGTCCGACGAGCGGCCGGCGAAGCGGCGGCGGGAGAGCGGCGGCGGCGGGGGCGGCGGCGGGGGCGGGGACGAGGGCGACGAGTTCGCGGTGTTCGCGCGGCACGTGGCCACGCAGCTGCGCGCGCTGCCGCTGGCGCTGGCGCTCGAGGCGCAGGAGTCCATCCAGTGCGCGCTCACGCGGTTCCGGCTCAAGACCCTCACGAACTAAATTTAGCCGAGTTTTACTCTTATTTTCTTAATATTTGCGTGGACACTCGAATGGTATCGTGGAGATTTTATGAAGTAAATATACCGAAAAATAGTAAAGCAGCGAATGAAAATAAACTTAGTTTAATTTTTACTGAAACGATGTAAACGGAATCTGATCAGATTTATAGATTTCGTAAACTTACAAGTATCATTAATTCTTCACTTGCCGATATCCTCTCTTAGTCAGTTGATTTAAAAAAAGTTGAAATTTGATCTATAAACAACTAATTCAAGCCATTTTGTGAGAGTAAGGGAGTCTGTCCACCGGAGCAGTCGAGCGGAACGAAGAGCGGAGCGGAGCAACGGAGTAATGCGGAGCGGAGCGGAGCAACGGAGTAATGCGGAGCGGAATTGCGGACTGGGTCCGGCCGCCGGCGCGGAGCGGAACTACAAAGTAATGCGGAGCGGAGTTGCGCATTAATATGAATTTATAAAAATATATTATGAATTTTTAAACTAGTTTGCAACTCCCTTTCCATTAAAGAGGAGCGAGGATTTAGTGCAATCCTATTGGTTAATATTTGTCCGTTTCTCCGCTCCGCTGCGGTGGACAAGCAGTCTATGTGTAATAATCCACGTAATCGTTTTTCTTAGTTAAAAATAAAATCGAAGAACCCCCCCTTTAGAATTGGCTGAAGTATTGACATAAGTAAAACGTGAATGTATTACAAATTGATGAGTATTCGAATTTAATTGTTAGTAGATTATTTTATAATTACCACTATATAATAATAATAATTCTAATCTGTGATTTAGAAAATATACCATAGCTCTAATTAAAGCCATAAATAGGTATGCTTGCCCTCTGTTGTACAGGGGTGCGGACTATTGACGTTAGATGGCGTCGGTGAGTTGAAACTGACCATGTTGTCTGTCAGCAATTTAGATGTTATGATGTAATTTTAATCTAGTGTTGGATTTACTCCACGCGAGTCACTATGGGTCAAAATTTTAAAAAGTATCATTTATCAAATGATGTAATAAATTACATTTATAATTTGTGTAGGGACTATAATTTGTATAAGTGTAATAGAGATACACATTTTGTCGTGTTACTTTGAAGTTAATATACATTGTTTAAGCAACTGCTATAGGCAATGAATGAGAACGTTGGGTGGTGCTGAATAAATAGTTTTAGACTATCGACGGCTACGTGTTTTAATTCTTGTCGGCTTACGGTAAGATTCGACTTTTCAGTTCGATTTTATTTTGATGAATACGAAAAACAGTAGAAGCAACGAGTACTAAGACCACCTCATGTCAACAAAATCTGCAAAGAACTTTTAGTTGAACAGGAACCATGGTAAAACTTAATCCCACTTGCTTTGGTATATGAGGATTAAGAATACTATTTCAGAATTTACTCAAGTTCTATGTACGTTAATTGCTAATGTGAAGGTGGTATCTGTATTCTTTAGTAAAAAAACATTATTTAACATTATTAGTAAACGTTGTATTTTACGATTCTTCATACGAAGTAGTGCGTTGCCAGTAGAACGATACTGCAATAATCCGCAAGAACATTCAGTTGTAAAGAAGAATTAGAAACATAATAGCAATGTGTTATACAAGTTCATTATAACTTTGTTAATTTAGCCACTAACAATACATATACAAGAGACAATTTAAACTTTGTTTCCGATTTAAATACTTATCGTAGGTAAGTCATGCAAGATGAGCGCTGTATAGTGTAAGTGACGTCAAATATTTCCCGAGCAGAGCGCCGCGCGTCGAGCGGCCATCTTTTAAAACGCGAGAGCGAGGCCTCGCTTGATTTTACCAATACCGAAGTGAATGATTCCTGAATCTGACATTTCCATTTACAAATTAAATTGTAAATGACGGTCCTAGAAGACGGTTAACTGAATATAACATTAGCAAAAACTAATAAATATGAATTTTTTATGTCTATATGACATCATCATTAATTGTCCTCATCGATGTAAGTCACGAAGATGTTACTTGATTTTATTATCAGATTTAAGTAGCAAATGAGCATGCAATCCATCTGATGGTGAGTGATTAGTGACGCCCATATACAATTGTAAATTCACATAGACCAGGAGTTTCATCTAAAATCGATTACAAGTGCGTTGCTACTCACAAGAACTAAGATGATCGCCTCATATGAAACGCAACGCAAAAACGTGTGTCGTAGTAGCTACGGACACATCCATAGCAACTATGACACAGGAAAAAATCTAGAAAGCGTGTAGAAAGCGTATTAACAAGTTCATTTTTTTTTCAAATATCAATGGTTTTATAAAAACACATTCTGTAAAGCGCTGCCGTATTTTGATCTGAAGGGTGTGGTTAGTGAATCTGAGACATTCCAATTTAATACTTAGAGATAAAAAAACAACAGTGGCCTTAACGGGACTTGATTACAGACCACCATGGGTGGCAGTGGCCACTAACCGATGGGTTGAATGCATGCTCGTTTGTTACTTCTCTTTAAAAATAACAAATTTAATTAATTATTAGAACCGAAAATGAAACCCAAGGAGCTTTCCTCTGTATGTTTATTTAATAGAAGAATTGATTAAAGGACGCGCTCTACCCCAGTATGCCGGGGTAATTTATTTAGGTGGAAACTCCTTCATTCATTGTATTATGTACGAGATTATACTCGAGGTCAGCGCACGGCCACAGATGCGTTGATGTCTAAATTAGAACCTATTTTTATACAATATTGAAGTGAATAAACAGCATGCTGTCTGCACCGTCGCCTATGGACATCTGTAAGCAACTTCTTACGGCAGGGGTTCTATCTAAAGTCAATCATAGATGCGTGTCAGTCACTCTCAAGGACTAAGATGGTCGCTTATATATAAGT
>DWTU01000483.1:0-17097 GCA_018251515.1 Cecropterus confusis
GGTACAACAGACGGTCTTATCACTAAGATAGCGATCTCTTCCAGACAACCTTAGAATGGTTAAAGGAAAAACACAAGTGCAAGAGAGGGTAGGGTGTACAAAACTATAACATAATAACTTAATAACTTAGTAATATTAACATATTTGTAAGTATCAATCTGATACTACTATCAGTCAGCAGCCAATGAAGACATTATAAATATTTGCGGTTTCATTACATCGCCATTACCACTATACATTCTGTTTTATTATAGGGCTTGAGCTGTTAAAAACTAATTTAAACAGAGTTGACTGTTAAAATGTTATATACTTCTATGTAGACTCCTAATCCATTTGCATAATTTTACCCTAAACACATTGATGTCTATATAAGACGTCTGTAAATAGTATTACTATTATATACATGGATATAAAAGCTGCGCATTATGTACAGTATTAAATTCATATGTATTAATGTTACTAATGCGTATATTAGAGAAACAAAGCATAACACTTGACACTTTTCCATATAATATCTAAGCATTACTAAACGGAAGTCAATAATACACTTAAACTTGTGATAATTGTGAGGCTAATAATAGGTACCCTTGCACTTATTATTAGACTTTTCACTATGTCATGCTTTTAGAACGTATAGCCCAGTAGTTAAAACTAGGCTTATCAATCGGTCCATAGGGTCCATGGTACGAACACCAGACACGCCTGTCTAACAATTCAAGTTATGAAAATTATCATATCAGAAAATAATTATTACCCACTACTGTTAACGGTAAACGAAATCGTCGTGTGTCTACTCGTGAATGAGGAGCTCATTAAAAAAATCTTAAAAATATGTCATGTGCGTTGGATTATAGTATGAATCACTCACAGTAAGAAGAAACTTACGTCAAGCAGAAGCACAATAATGGCAATCCATTATTGTCAATACAAAGATGATATTTTGTGGCTTAATTCAATGACTAATTTGTAGCTGAACTCGCAACTCGCCGACAGTAAGACGACTACCCAATAAGGTACGAGTGTTCGAACAGATAGCGGTCGTTGGTCGAAACGGGCAGGCGGCCTCGCGTCGGCACTGACATTGCGACCGGAACCAACCACTTCCTATAACAAGATGGACTCAGCTACCTTAAACCGGCTTCAAAAGGAAGTTATTTCATAGAATATGTATTTAATAATCGACGGAATACACGTTTACCGATCATGCTGCTTACTAAGCGTCATTCTTTATTATTATTAGCAATTATTTTTACTTTTATATACTTTAGTATGCGACTGATTGATTATTATCATAAAACTTGGTGTACCCACGTGTTTTCTTCGTAAAGAATGGTTTCATGCACATAATTATTATTTTTAATTGGCGATTCTGCGAGCATTAACATTACTCAAAACTAAAAGTTCACGCAAATAACGTCGTTAACGGAAACTACGCTCATTTTATTAAAACTTACTGCCCTAATAAAAAGGTACTCAAACCAGGTAGACTCAGTGTTGTTCGATCAGAGAGGTACCACCGCTACAGGTACAGAGGTGTAGTTGTCAGCTCATTCATATTTTAGGCAACCATCTTAGTCCTGGGAGTAGCAACGCTTTTGTGACCGACTTCAAATAGAACCTCTGTTCTATATGAAGTCACTTACATATGTCCAAGGGCGGCAGTCACCACTTACCAACAGATGGACTGCATACTCGTTTGTTACTTCAATTTGATAGAAAAAATACACACGCGCTATTCGCTAAAAATGGGAACTAATGCAAATTACTTTATTAACGTATACATTATTAATCCGTAGTCTATCCGTATTAATCATAATTTATAAGTGCTACACGTACCGATAAATTATCTTAATATCGTAATGTACACCACAAAACTTGAGAAGCTCAAGCTATCCTGCTCGATTTACACCAACATTATGTAGGGTCGTCAGGCAACCATCCGCCACCTACTCGTCCATTACTGAATATTATGGCAATGTCTACCCACGTCGGGACCACTGGCTTCTCTGCCCACTTTACGGTATTATATATCATTGCAGTACATCATGGTACGGTTGAAGGCAGATAGTTTATTTTTAAAGTTAATCTTTCCAGAGGTCTTTTTTCCCAAATGAATGAGTAAAAAGCAAGTCACCTTACCTCAGTTATATTTATATTGAAGTAATAAGTAATTCACAATTATTTTATTTACACTTTATTGTTTGTTTCTCTGTGGGGACAGTCTTTCTCTACATCAGGTTAATATTACGATTGGATATGATGCTGACTATAATCTTCTTAACTTGCATATCACGTGCACACAGTACAAATTCTGATTTTATTTGAAAACCACTTGTAAACGATAAAAGACCAAACCTGTGTAACAGCTCAATATTTTAGAAAGAAAAAGAGAGCAATATACATTAATAATAGTTGAGATTTACATATATTCAATTAAAACGTGAGGAACCTCTACGTGACTGAGGATCAGTAATTCTCAAAGGTTAATTATACGACAGCAGTGTTACGACTACAGTTTCCTGGCTTGAATGGTGTGAAGACGCATTTGTCGTGTTTGATAAACTTAGCAATGCATGTACAGGCTGTCTTAGGTAGTACTCCCTTTAAGTTTATAGTTGGTTGGTAGTTAAGGTGGTAGAACTCGTTTTAGTTATAACAGCAGTGTTATGCATTCGTGTGTTCGGATCTGAAGGGTGTGATAAGGGAGGCATACTTATCCAACGCGATCAAACTTAGTCCTCAGGAGTAGCAACGCATCTTTGCTCAACTTCACGTAAGACTCTGATCTTATCTAGAGTTGATTACGGATATCCATGAGCGGCAATAATCACTTAACGTCAGGTGGACTGCATGCTCGATTCCTTCTTCCATATTATAAAATAAAAATATTCCATTCTTTTAAAAGAACATTGGTGAACATACCTACTATTTCCTCTCTAACCCAGACTCTATTTGTAGTCCAACTTAAGTCTCAACATAGCCGCACAATTGGTAAATCTATGAACTTGCTAACAACGCAAATCACTAGCCCAATTGTACTCAATGGCTCCACGAATTTCTATTCAGTGTACTCAAACAGTAAGTTGATAAACATACTACCAAATGTTTTGAATGTTCAAAACTTCGACCCTGAATTGACACTGGACGCTAACCTTCATCAAAACGTGAGCGTTACCATTCATATGTCTATTGACTTAAGGTTTAAAGTTATCAAGACAACGATAACTCAACTTCCGTTTGATGCTTTGCCTCGAACTATATGAACCAGTCTTTCGAATAAAGTCGGCGCCGAATTCTTTGTCTGCTCTGTTAGCGCAGAAGATTCCATTAATTTTTTATAAGAATAAAGTAACAAGAGCACGAACGCATGCAGGGGTGGTTCCCTTACCGTGGCCACTTACCCTCATTTGGTAGTGAGGGTAAGTGGCCACTGTCGCACATGGACATCTGTAACAAACTCCATATAGAACGAGCTTCCTACCTGAAGCCGATCATAAATAGCGTTACCACTCCTGAGAATTAAAATGGTCGCCTAATGTATAAGTTACTCGATCGTTAGAAATAGGTGTAGCGATAATACCTCCGTGGTTAAACCATACTGGATTTACCACATTTTATACTTATAAAATTTTGAATATGGAAGTACCCATGTAGATCAACTGGAAGCACCTCCATCACACCTATTTTGCCTTATAACAGCAGTGTTAAGCGCTGCGCTCATGTCTCAAATACGGGATAGGTCTGAACGAAACCTAATTACCACTTTCGTCCCACTGCTGGGCACGGGTCTTCTCTCAGAATGAGAGAGTTTTAGGCCATAGTCCACCGGTGCACAGGTGCGAATTGGTAGACTTCACACAACTTTGTGATCTCTTTTCTTTAAGTGAATTCTCAGGAAACCTGCACAAGGTTTCCTCACGATGTTATTACTATTTACGCATCACATAAATGCAAATTAGTACCTAGGTTGTTATAGTATTATTACATAATCTAATAAGAATCAAGTTAATATATTAAACATAATATACGTGTGTGGTCTAAATAAATATTCAAACCCAAATAGGCATCTTCTCGCAAGTAAAGGTGTACATTTTTGCATTGAACTCGAGACTTCGCACGTTAAACTATAGCTGTACAAGTCTTCAATTCAAAATAAAGCTAATTGTGCCGACACAATTGCCGTCGTATAATGGTAAAACAAGGGGCAGTCTTCAATGAAAACTTGAATGTCGAGTACAAATATTGCTTATAGCTATTATTCTGACAAACAAAATAGCTTCCTATATGCAAGATGCGGAAGCACTATAAAGTTCTCGGCCTCGCCGAAACTCGCGACGAACGACGCTCTCATACTGTGCAAATTATTTTATTCGCCACATTGTTGCTCAAACCGATGAAGAATGAACTTGAAACGTTGCGCAAAATATGGACTGCAAAAGTTTTTTGTGCTGAACTACATTTTCGTAAAGTAACCAGAATTTTCGTATAAGTTTTGTATTGCGAAAATTTTAAATTACAAAAACACATAAATCGATTCATAAATTACAATTTTTACACACGTCGCAAGCCGCTATATCTTGAGATTATTGACGTATCTGTGTCTGATTTCATGCAATCACTTCTATACAATCAATTTCGAAATATCCTTCATAAACTTACCAACCATTGAAAAATAAATTTTATTCATATGTGAACAGTAAAAACAGAAAACGTCGAAGGCAATTTTTAATTTAATTCTTTATCAGCGCGGCTATAACGCGATATAATCAAGGTCTTTGACACGTTCGAGTTTATTTTGAAGATGCTAGTTCGTTTGTCTCTGTCACTGGCGAAATAGATTTTAGCACATTGCACCCGCGTGTAAACAAATGTGAGGTTCATAGTGTGCTCTTAATTATAATTCAGATGAGAACTCTGTTCTACTATTGAATTATATCAAAAGACCTGTCACAACGAAGCATAAGCCATTCGGAGATATAATGCTGCTGTACGTATGAATGCATATTACTTTTGTTTAATTTAAATAATTTTAACAAATAAAATAATGTTTCCTTGAGATCATTATATGTTCTACATACGTTATTATCTTCATAATCATGTAAGGCACTGTTACGTACCAACGTCTCTAAATGAATCAGACTGTTATCAGATTTCACGTAACGATTCATTTTGCGTCGTAAGATTAGCAATAACTGCGTAATATACGACGTAGGTACGTTGGTTGCAACATGAAGGTGATAAAAATCCAATAATAGCGTCTACGTTATATGTTGGCTTAGAAACCTGCCTTGGACTTGACTAAATTTAAATTGTATTACACCAAAACAACAATATTTCGATTACAAATGACTAAAATATGCATATTTTATCATAATCGAAGTCTATCCGAAAAAAGATATATTTAATAAAACAAAGGAAATAATATCTGCAAATTAAATAATATAATATAATAATATTCTTAAATAGACTAACATTGTAATCGTGTATTTTAATATTGATAATTAATTATAAACGAATATAATTAGACATAACTTCCAAAGTTAATTTTAAAACAAACAGACAACACGTTCATTATCATTTAGTTTTAATAACACACTAATTGCTTCACGTACACATTACAGTCTCAAGTTCAACTGATAAAATGTCAATTAAACTGTATCGCCAAGGTCAAGGACCTGGTCGGTTGTTGTCGTTCGTGTGTATACCTACTGGTCATTATGACGAAAACTAAACGACGTTATGTCTGTCTGTCTTCGTTTCCGTTAAAATAGTTAGACGTAGAGCTTTGTAGAGACAATAATAACTTAATTTTAGTAAGATACTTTCAGGATATCTTTATTTACATCTCTTGGGTTTCTAAATCGATTCAATACAGGTTCTGTAGGCACTAAAATGATCATTTTGTATAAAATATAAGAAATGGCAACCTGAAATTAACTGGTTATTTTCGCCGATGGACTATTACAACCAGCTAAGACTAAGATGTTCGCCTCACGTATAAGTGAATCGGCAACACCCTTCCACCGGTTGGTCGAACCGCCAGTGTCTCTATGCGCAGCAGAACGTGGCCTTGCGAGCAATCGTAGGGACCGGTAGCGACCGACGTGATGAGGCGCAACCTCAAGATCGAGACGGTCTAGGAGGTTGTGGTCTGCTTCGCGGGCAAAAAATGGACCACATTCACACATAAACGGGTTCGCGCCCCTACACGACCACCTGAGGGGCAACCGCTTCCGCGGGAGCTCCCAGGCCTGGTTTAACCTCGGACTATCAGGAGGACGATCCTCGGCTCGTTAAGTAACGACGCAGAAGTCCGAACCACCCACTAAACAGTGGGGATGGTATATATATTTTACATTTGTACAATATATTACAATTTTTCTATTAACATTGTATTACTATGTATAAATGTTAAAGAGGGTACCCCTCGAGGCCCGAACATCTCTGCCCTACCGCCTTTATGTCGACTTAGCCGTAGCATATGAGAGACCAGAGGGTAAGACGTCCCCGTTATTATCATTACCCTTCCATCGAAACGCAAGAACTACTCGACGATAGAAATTGGTGTGATATGGAGTAATACGATAAATTGACAACAAATATATATATATATTGCTGTTCCTGACTGACTAACGTGTATATTTCGAAAAGGTGATTTTTTTTAGAAGGTTAGGTCTTCCTTATCAATTGCAACACTTTAAACGTAGTAATAGCGATTTAACTATAAAGTCCACAACCGCTTCTCTTGTTTTTGCGTCAGAGTAACGTTTACCTAAATGAAAGGCCAACAACGCATGTCTTTGACGATTCACTGCCTAGCGTAGCTCCAGCAAGACTCCTGCTCTGTTTAATTAATGTCTCCTACAGACTGTGGCAAATTTACATGAGATAGGTGTTAAAAAGGTGGCAGAACTCTTAGTGGTTCGACTCCGGCAGTACCACCACCACACCTTTTCTGCCTAATGACTTCAATGTTGGCATTGCTGTGTTCTGAAGAGTGTGGTAAGGGAGACGTACTTATCAGAGTGGCAGTGGTCATTTACCACCAGGTGGACTGCATGCTGGTTTGCTAGGATCATATTATAAAAAAGATAGATAACAAACAAAAATATTGCACATGTACATCTATATTCATACCCATAAGAGTATAACAACTTCTTACCCCTACTCTGTTTGTTCTTACTTTCAAACATGCCATACGAACATGTCTACAATCGTATAAAAAGTATTGGTTACGCAATCAAACACAAAGGTTCAATCACCTTCAAGTGTCTATTAGTAACAGCTATCTTATAAAAGTTGTGAAAAGTAACAGTCACTGTTAATAATTTTTATTTCTGTTAATGCTAATGTAATTGAACAATCATTATTTAAATGAAGTCACTCCTACATTATATACTTGTATTATATCTAATCATTTCAAGATGCATACATGTTATTTGAAAAAGGATATTCACCGCGATTTCATTTTTATTGGCCGTGGACTTACTGTTTATTATGTTGCAGGCATCATTATGAAAACCTACTCCACTTCCAAGTAGTATATTATAGTACTTAATTAGTCAGATAAAACCCCTGTTCTATATGAAGTTCCGAACAGATGTCCATGGGCGGGAGTAATAACTTACCATCAGGTGGACTGTAGGCTCGTTTGATACTTCGTCTGACAAAAAAATGGAATTAATAAAACATGTACATTATTTAAAAAATATACTTCGGGCCGTTAATTATTATGATGCACGAACGATCAGACTAAATGATATTATTTTTATTTTCCTGTGTACTAAGCCCGAGTAACTGTAATTTAAAGCAGGCGGTGCATTGGCGACCCCCCTGGTGTTTCAAATGTCATTTAATATGATTACTTTACATCAGGTAGTCCGTCTGCCTTACTGTTAAGCTTTTTTATAAAAACAAGTAAATAAATAAATTAGAAAAATATTTCAGAGACATAACTCTTTACAATTCTTAACGCTTAATTGTTAGAAATCTCAGCATTACAAATGTGCAGCTTTTACACGCAGCTCTGCCCGCTTAGGTCACGTTTCAAATGGCGAAAAGTATTCAGTGTATTATCCACATCATCAAATTTTTGTCTACTAAATTTCTTCCAAATACGATTAGTTTTTACGTAAATAAGTTACAAACATCCATCTAGTCATCCTCACTAACTTTCGCATTTAATATTAGTAAGATTATATTATCAGGGTTCTGTACAGTTTTCACAGTAGGCTTAAAATTGCATATTTTACTTTTATTTCACGTGTCATTGCTTGATATCGTTGAGTTCGATGACTTTTAATAACGTGTAAGCGATTTATTTCAGGATTTAACCATTATAAGCATTTTCGTATCAAGTGACAGCGTATTTCATTAACACCTACACTCATATGCAACGTTCGCGTAAATCTTAGGACGAGTCAAGTGGACTTTGATATTTACCAAGGGGTTATAATATAATCTGAAACAAAATGATAATGAGGTTACCGTTATTAATAGTAATAGTATTTATTTTTGCCTAATAAACCAAAAGCAACGTAAATACATATAAAGCCGATATGTGCATTTGTACTAACAAAATCTGAACATTCGTCCGAACTTTCGAGCATTGGTGTTGAACTATAGCACTTTGCTACAGTTGCATTGAATATTCTCGTATTTTTGCGCGCGACTCTGCTCCCTTCGGTCAATAACAATGAATTAACACGTATAATACCCACGTGTTAATCAAGATCATAAACTCGTACATGTGTGCCAAATTTCGGCCAAATCGGATCAATAGTTTTTACAGGAATGAGTAACATACATCTTCATAGACTTTCGTCTTTATAATATTATTATAAAAAGTGGGGTAGACTGATATGATATAATATTGAATTTGTAAACTGCAATTAATTATGTTTTTAATCGCTGTTTTTGTTCAACCTGGCATCAATAAATAATACCACTTAAACGGGCGTTTTTAGCTTAGGCATCAGATCTATCTCATGTCGTATATTGGACTTCAATTCTATTTTGTTGCAAATTATCATGGGGTATAGTGATTACTTGCCATTACGTAGATTGCTTACGTAGATGCTCATTGCCTTGAGTTTAATTAATAATTATGAGTCTATGTATACTCTGTGAACTAACTTATAAGTGAAAGCGGAACCCTTTATGGTTGGTTACAAATGTCTGTGGGCATCAGTAGCTACTTATCATCAGGTGGGTTTGCACAGTCCTTTGCTACTAAATTATTCTAGGATATTCAGAAGCAATAAAAACAAACATAACAACGCATATATTATTCCAAAATTTAAAATAGTTCTCTGAGGACGATATCAGTGCCCTTCAGTAGAAATTTCAATTGTATAAAAAAAATATAAAATCGGAATTATGTTATGTCATATGTGCAATGTATTGCAAATCTGCGTTGAGTTTATGACGTACGCGAAGACGTCATAATTCTTACACAATTTATGAGCCCGCAGTACATCTACAGATTATACAAATTGACGTACAAACCGTACTTAGGTAATTCAATAAATTCCCGCACACTCTTATCGCACTCGTAAAACTGTATTGCTTACTCGTAGCTGAATGAAATCCGTAGCTAGATTTAAATATAAGATTGTTACACGCGTCGCCCCTTGTAGTTCTTACGACAGCTCCGAAAAAGAGAATAAGGTCCGCTTATTATGTTAATAGAACAAAGCCTGATAATTTTAATTTCGAGAGTTTTTGAATCATGTTTACATCTTGCAAGGCCAGCCGACACTGACATAGAAAATTATATCGCCGTCCGAACAAATACTTAAATGTAAGCGCTTTTGAATACATCGATTATTTTAGAAAAAAGGCAATCAATTATTAACGCTATTGTGTCATTGTATGTTTGGCTTGAACTATAAAAGAAGTTGCAACATTATTTTTAAGAATTACTCAAACTGCTCCGACTTTAATAAATATTTTTAAAGATTGATCTTGACATTTATTGCAATGTCATAATTACTATTAACGTAGTAAGCCGCTCATTTTATAATAGTTTGGATCTATAATTTGCAAACATATTTTAAAATTATACTTGTAAACATGCTATATAAATACATGCTTAGTACTAAAAGCTATTTACTAAAGACAAATTTAAGTAATGCATACTTATTTGTACTAAATAAGCCCAAATAAATAATAAATAATGGTATAAAGGTGGTAGAACTCTTTTTGGTTCGACTCCGGAAGCACCACCGCCACACCTATTTCTGCCTAATAACAGCAGTGTCATACGCTGTTGTATTCTGGTCTGAAGGGTGTGGTAAGGGAGACATACTTTTTCGCGGCATTCCGTTATAGCCCTCAGGCGTAGCAACGCATCTGTGGCTAACTTTAGGTGAGACTTTGACCTTACCTAGGGTTGATTACAGATGTCCATGGGCGGCAGTAGCCACTTACCATCAGGTGGGCTGCATGTACGTTTGCTACTTCCACACCATAAAAAAAGTATATTTCTTTCTTTCTCACAAAACATATTTATTACAGGGTCTATCGCATGACGATCTGTGAAACACTTGCCGCTTGTAAAACAGGCGGCTTACATCCTAACAACGCGTTGCTAAGGACATATTGGTTCCTAAGGTGGATTGTTTCGCTGGAGACAATCGAAATCCAATCAATTTGATCTCCAATCGTGTTAGCCGACCTTGTCGTAACAATCTAGATGGATGATCCAATTTCTCGGGTCATCTTAATTGTGTTCCTGTAAGTGAGACCAATCAATCACTTACAAAAACAAAAACGTTTCTTGTGGAGGCTCTCGCAAGATTAGACCTTTTTAATAGCAATCTGACAACGGACGGAGCGATCGTTCCAATTTTTGTTTGGTTTTTCAATTGTAATATTTTTATGTATTTTTTGTGGTGCAGGATATGATTGATTTCATATCAATGTCACCAAAATCGGAGATATCTGAAATTTCACTTTAAGTGACCATATTACGTCTTAATTCTTTAGCCATTCAAAATCCACTGCTAGATATAGGCCTTCCTTTATGGATGTTTTTATCAATATACAATGCCCTCGCTGTGTGTCTTGCAACCACATTAAGTGTTGGTGCCTCAGGACATTCCGATACAAGTAAATACGAGTATGTACTCGATGCTTCTGTTTCGACACCAAACAATTTTAGCATGGATATTAATCTTGCGATACTAACTGCTGTCGAAACAAAAGTAGTTTGTGTCGAATCGAATCAAACTGTACAGATGTTATTTAACAATTTTTGATTTCTGAACGCACATTTGTTCGTGAACAAGTCAGAGTATGGAATGGGATGTATGAAATTAATATGTTCCTGCTTGTTTAAGTTTGCCCTAAAACATATAATTGTTGTTGCAAAATCAGTTCCGAGTGAGTACTTATTATCTTAGACAATGGACAATGTCACAAACAAGGAACATATAATACACATAATGAATAAATCTGTGACTACTATTTTGGAACTTGTTAAACATCAATCATTGCCAAGAATTTTTTCTCTTTTTATATTAGTGTCATTAACATAAAAATCAAATGTATCGATATGATACTTTAAGGGTACTCATATGAGTATAATCGAAAAACAATGTAAGTACTACTTAAATGAGTAAGTATCCATACCTTATGGGTATCGGAACGTCTCTAATTGTCACTACCTCGTTTTTCTCTCCACCTATTAGAAGTTGAACAGAGTGAGGCGTTAATTACCTTACATAGTTTTGATATTTTATACTTAGATGGCGTTACAAACTGTTACCTCGCATTTCTACATCACGCTGTTGCGAACGCGTATAGGTTCGTATAAATATGAATTGATTTATGATTAGAATTTGAATTTGGGTGTCGCTAGCACCAGTTTATTAAACTGCAAACTAGCTACTACAAGTAGTGGCGTCTTGCGGACTGGCAGCTTTTATGAGTAGCTGCTCTGCTCTAAGTAACACCTTTTAGTTGATTATAACTATGAAAATATCTACCTACATTTTGTAAAATTATGTATGAGACACATTGCTACTGAGCGAAGCCGTGTTTTTATCTAGTGTTATTAAAAAGTAGTAAAAATATATTTTCTTAAGATTATTCATTAAAGCTGCCAAAGAGATGAAACTTTTTAAAAATTTTGAGATTATACAAAAAAATAAATGGCCTTACAAAATAATGGAACCCAGTATTTCTCTGAAACCACCTCAGAAATTCGATATCGAAATTCCAATAAGCTTTGATCCGTAAAACATGTAATCATGAAGTGTCCATTTATGACTAACCCCAATATTTGGAGTTTTCGAAAACCCTTTTAATTTCGAAACTGTACCATGCACTTATAATGTAATTTCGTGAAGGATCTTAAACGTTACGTTTATCGTTTTAAGTCAAACCTAAACTTTCCATTAACCGGCGGGAAGTAGTAATTTGGACACTAATTTTCTTTATGATGTACACAAGGAGGGTCCAAATTTCATAAGGTCAACAATGGCCCATTATTATCTTGGGTGACCGTTTGTGAACACCATAAGATTTTATGTAAATTAAATTATATGGTTATTTGGTATTACTAAAGCCACTAAAGAGATTTGGATGTGACGAGCCACAAAAATTGTAGAGAAATTATTTTATTATAGTGAGGGTTTTATTTTGTGAAAATCAAGTTAATACAATAATTGCAAGAAATATTATTATTACTTTATTTTGATTTAAATTAGATCTTAAATTTTTATTAATATTACATACATATACATTACTTTAAAATATGTAAGTAATTATACATATTTTAAAATAATTTTAAACCCATACTTTTTAAATTAGTGTAACATACATTATTATTTTAATTTTACGAGGAACACAGGGAATTGCGTTTCCTTTCATAAATTTATATTCAGGTAATTGTAGTTTCCTCCTAGTACCAATAAACTGTGAAATAATAGTACAGATAAACAAATAATAATTATTATTTATTTATTTCAGGCATTAGTAACCCATAGTTTACAAATACGTTAAATATTTTCATTACCTGACATTACCTTTTACAAATAGAGTCAATATGAACCCCAAAAATTTAAGAAACCTGACTAACATAAGTGTCATTGAAAATCATCGTTATCGCGACTGATTTTAAAATTCTGTCACAGTCAAAGTGAGAAAGAACGATTTTCAAGTTAATCCTTTACTAACGCCGGTTATCGCCATAACGTTTAATAGTG
Source organism: Cecropterus confusis (assembly GCA_018251515.1). Classification (NCBI taxonomy): domain Eukaryota; kingdom Metazoa; phylum Arthropoda; class Insecta; order Lepidoptera; family Hesperiidae; genus Cecropterus; species Cecropterus confusis. Next base: position 13,212 of record DWTU01000483.1, read on the forward strand.
CCTTATTATAGGCCGTTAAGCTTTGCAACCGAACGCTGTCATTTCCGCTTAATGCGAAGATAGGCGTAATTTAGACGAAGCGACCTGTTTTTACATATTTTCTATTATTTTATAACGGCATCTACATGTAATATCCGTGACGTGACAAATTTATTCTTTCTTTGAACATTGGTTTAGAATAAATTTCCTAAGTTTAAGTGTTCGTGTTTTATTATTTTCCATTTCACAGCGTGATTCAGTAATACTGTTATTGTAAGCCATCTAACAATTAATAAAATCGATGGTGAAATCAGAAAATTTAAACAAATGTTTACACTTTCTGATTTATTGATAAATAACATAGAATTGAAAGAAGTCGGTCAATAAAATAAAAGGCAACTTGGAGGGATTAGCTCAAATATCCGACGTACAACTATATCCATGACCGACTTCAAGTAAAATTTTCTGTTGTATTCAAATGAGTGACTTCAAATAAAATTTCTATGGGTTAGCTGGGTTAGACTAAGTGCCCACGGCGATTTTTTGTAGCGATGCTGTCGCGCGTTTACTGATAGCGAGACAGCATTGCTACTAACGCGTGTCAGTCGCATTTGCAACGCGCTACTGCATCGCGACTGTATCGATGCAAATGCGCGAAAGTATCTGACGACATCGGGAAGAGAACGGTGGGAGGGTGACGCGTGAGTGGAGAACCGCGCATCACTGCAATACTTGCGTTTGAATCGCGCCTGAAAAATCGTGGTTGTTGGCGACGGTACACAACTAGCGACCTCTTCGCGACTGCATCGATGTGAAAATGCGACAGCATCGCTACGAAAAGTCGCCGAGGGCGAGGGCCCTAAATCACATAGAGCATATAAATGAAAAGTAGCATTCTCGTTTACTATATGAATCAAATCTTTGCTTTAATTAATATCTATCATCAGATTTTGAAGAAATACATAAATATTTTACAACAACCGGTGTTTTTTGGTTTTACCAATTTTCCTTATAGTCCTGTCATCTAGTGATTAAGTTACTGACTCACACGCGGATTTCATGTCAGCTAATTATGAGCATTAACATAATAGGACTCAAAATTTATTCCTCGAGCAAAATTGTCTGATTCACTCGTTATATTATATTATTGTCGAAGTCAGTTTGTCCATTTTCCACGGAAGTAAAGAATTGTGAAGAAAGAAAAAGTGAAAGAATTAATTAGTGAAAGAAAGAATTAAGAATTCTTTCACTTTATTAATGCACGTCTTTGTATTTTTTTTTTAATATAGCATTTCACTTTTTCAAATTCCTCATCATCAGATCAATTCATTCCTCATCATCAAATCATAGGAATATCTAAGGTAACATAAATTATCGAAAATTATACATAAGTGAGAAAATACATAAAACCGTGTATATGTTTACTGATTGCGTTAGAAGGGGAAAATTTACTAACACTGTTACTGAATACAATATCGAAACGAATCTTCATTGCCGGTACAGGTCCCATACATTATTCTTTAAAAATATATTAAATAAATAAATAAATACTATGTACACTTATAGCCCTACAATAGGATTTCCTCTTGTGTCGTGAGTACCATGGACACACAAAGACGAATACATAAACACCCAGACTCAGACCAGACTAGACTCATCATTCAGATGTCTGTCTGGCCAGAGATCGAACCCGGAACCCACTGCGTGTCAGACCGGTATGGTGACCGCTCCACCACGCGGGTCGTTTACATATAGATTTATTCATATATTTTTCTTAACATTCCAACCCAGATCAAGTATAAATCGAATTTCACACTATTTGTACAACCGCTCTACATGGAAATTAAGAAAAGTAATTTCCTACGCAGGCGAAGACATAAGCGAAGTTATTACTATTCTACCTGCCTGAGTCAGTTTACTAAGAAGACGAGCTAAGTATGTTAACATCAATTTCTAGAGCATGCGATCTTGATTGATATTTAATAGTTCTATGCTCGAGTCGTACACAGCCGGTAATTTGATCTAATAAAAAATTAAAAGCATTTTGAAAACTTCATAATAATAACAACAGTATAATTGCTTAATGACGATCCAAATTGAGATTCTATATTATTTATTCATGAGGTGAATGAGCGACCGCTTATCAATGTGTCACATCGAGGAAGAATAAATAGAATGACAAAAAATACCAGGAAAGATAAATAGTTAGCTAATGATAGTTTATATTTTTTTTTTTTGTATAAATTATATTGCATGTAAATATTGGCAGTACTACTAGCAGATACAAATATTTATTAATTATGATATACATTCACGAATATAATGTATTAATACAAACTATTTAATTACCCATAAACTAAATTATTCGAAACTCCAAGTATTTTTACAAGAAAATAGAAAGAAAAATTTAATCATTACACAAAATTACCGAAAATTAAAACAAAACTAACTCACATTACTTTTCTGAAGATATAATAAAACAGGTATCGAATTCGACTGTGATGATCTAGATGTTTTTTGATCGCTTCACAGATCGTTCATCGCTCGATCGCAGTAGATCTAACCTCACACTCGGACAGCCATTCGCACTAACCCAAAATTACCTACCCTATTATGTCATCAAGTGTTTTATGAATCTAAATTCTTTACAATGTAAATTGGGGTTTTTTATAAGAGGATCGGTCATGGTTGCTTAGTCGATTAGCTATGATGAGCAGAAACGATACTTATGATGTATTTATTGTGTTTAGATTATATGAATATTAAACGGTTTGATAGCTCATTATTATGTCGTTGGTAGGAACTAGTTTCCTAAAAAACAACTAAATTGTTATTTATTATATAGAAGTATAATAAATAATTAGTATTATAGTAAATGATCGTGCAATCCAGCTGATAATAGTTGGAAATGCTGTTTATAGATCAGCTGCATAAAGGTGATAGAACTCTTTGTGGTTCGACTGCGGAAGCACCACCGCCACACCTATTTCTACCTAATAATAGCAGTGTAATGCACTGTTGTGTTCTGGTCTGAAGGGTGTGGTAAGGGAGACATACTTTTCCGAGGCATTCCATCATATTCCTCAGGGGTAGCGACGCAACTGTGGCTAACCGTAGATGAGACTTTGATCTTACCTAAGATTGATTACAGATGTCGTTTGATACTGCCATACGATAAAAAAGCTGCTCTGTAATCAACTCCAGACAAAATGAGACTCTTACTTGAGATCGGTCATAAATGTGTTGCTGCCCCTGATGTCTAAGTTAGGATACCTCGGGTAAATATGTCTCCTTCACCATACTCTTCACATCAGAACATAGTAGCGCTTAACACAACTATTGTTTGGAAGAAATATATGGTTTGGTAGGTGTAGTTGTGATGCTCCCGGAGTAAAATACAAAGGGTTCTTCAATAGTCAAAGCATAAGTGGCCTAATCGAAACTTTTAACAGGTGGTAGAAATAGCGTAGTCCGATAATTACCACACCTATTTCTAGCGTGAAGCACATTTTGCGTTGCGTTGGAAGGGTATGGTCCGCTCACTTTCATATGAACCGACCATCTTAGTCCTCGGCAACGCGTCGGTGATCGATGTCAGATATAACGCCTGTTCTATGTTGTTTACAGACGTCAATGGGCGGTAGTCACCACTCACTATCAGGTGGACTGCATACTAGTTTGCTACTTTAATCTGATAAAAAAAAACTTATTGATAAATGCCTTATTACACTTAAACGTACATAATAGTTTTATGAAGAGTTACTTGTACAAGTATGCTTATACTTCGTATACTTATATATATCTTTATGTCTATGTATACTATAGGTTTATTTCTTATTAGTGATTTAAAATATCATGAATTGAACTAAATTTTAATATTAACGAGAGTCGTGAAAAAAACTAATTT
>DWTU01000484.1:0-17077 GCA_018251515.1 Cecropterus confusis
ATATTCATCTCATTCTTTTCTCGATTTACTGAAGTTTCACTTCTATCGTGTGTGAATCGCACACACACCTTTTTTTTAAAATACATTCAACTACAAAAACTGTATGTACTCGTAGTCGTACGTATACATTTATTGGCACACAATGGCACCGAACGCTATTTTTACGAATATTGACATCCAATATCTACCATTCAATATCATATAAATTCCATTATTATTTTCTATACGTGTACATCTACTACATATCAACATCAAAATAAATTTCATTCTTTAGCCTTTCAACACTTAGAACATTCCTCGTTTCAACGGCAGACTTAGCGTATTTAAATATATGCTGTTCCTTATCACTGACCGCCTGTCTTTTAAGTTATATCCGGATACAATTCAACAATTAACATTTCATCCTTTATATTTATTCACAAATTCACATTATCTAGCTACTTATAAACTCGCCATCCAATCACGAACAAGTCGTGTTATACGTCTATGAATATCTTCAGTTCACTAATGTTGCATCTACACTTGTGAAATTCACTGGCAGTACGCAACACGGCGTTGAATGCGCGTATAATATTCGCAGGCCGTGAAACTCACGTCGGGCCAGCGGTGGCCTTGTTCACTGAAAGCTGGAGGGCAACAGGGGGTTCGCGCACGTCAGAATGTACGTCGGGTTCGAGATGGGCCGCATCAGGGTGTGTGGGCCCGGGGTCGGTGGGCCCGGGATCGTGGGATGGACCGAAATCCGGGGGCTCCTCTGGGGGCGCCGCTGCGGGTCGAATGTTGTCAAGCCGCGGACGCGGTGAGTAGCGCGGCGTCAGCGCAATGCCTCCAACGACTGGGTGCGATTGGCGATTCCCGCCTGAAGGGCGTCGTGCATCAGGCGCTCGTTCTCTTGCCGAACTGCGAACAAATACATACAGCTTAACCAAGTTGGTACTTACTACTGCGAACTTTCTTGTGTGACGACGTAATGTTAAAAGCGATTATTTCGCACTTTGTTGGAGATTTATCTTCATAGAAAATAAAATGCCTCGCCTTATTTTAAATTACTGGGCTTTATTATAAGGTATATAATTAAGTTAACCTTTTATATAATTCAGTCAGTCAGTATACTCAAATGCTTTCTGACACTTAATAATGATTAGATAAAACGGAATTTTACAATTGAGAACGTTTGAAGTGGGGTAAAATATATCTGAGTTTATACGCCTTACATGGACTACGCAAACTATGATGAGGAACAAAGAAGTTTAATATTATTTAGTACACCACGAGATTAGTGTAACAAAGTTAGAAGATTAGTGAAGCCTGCGTGAAGTTTAGTACAATATTATGATATAAATTAATTATTTTATATAGGCAAATAATGTTTTCACTTCGACACAATTTTCGGTCCCGTTCAAAACTCCCAAATATGTAGGTGCGAAAAGTTTATAGCACACATAATAGATTGTGAGGGAAGTAAAACTTGGAATTAATAAAGTCTTGACGGAAAATGGGAAATTGGTTTCCCAAGGGCTCAAGATAATAATATATGGATTATACGCCGTCGTTAATAGTATACCTACTCGTACATAATGTGTATGAACCGAAAACAATGATTAAACGGTCAAAGGTATACGTAGTATATTGTTTTTGCCAAAGAATTTACTTTCTAAATTATTTTTTCGCGATTATAATAATGTTACATATTTTGAGTACGCAAAATAATTGATTTTTTTTTTTAGTTGCTTGAAGATGTATGGCGTACAGAAAAATTGGAGCGGCAACCGCAGTAGACTACGTAGAAGTCTACTGCATACGACTTAGTATATGGCCTGAAGTTACTGCATCCTGAAAGAAAATCTATCCAGTAACAATACGTATATTGATTTCTTTAATTCATGGACATTTCTGTTGTAGACCTGCGTGGAGAAGCAGTCACTTTACATAATACATAAAAAAAACGCCGCATCTATTTCGGCTTAATAACAGCAGTGTATAACGGTGCTGTGTTCTGGTCTGAAGGGTGAAGTAAGGGAGATATACTTATCCGAGGCGTTCCAACTTAGTCCTCAAGGGTAGCAACGCATCTGTACCTAACGTCAGGACTGGTCTTATCTGGGGTTGATTACAGATGTCCATGGCCGGCAGTAACCACTTACCATCAGGTGGACTGTGTACTCATTTGCTACTTGCATATTATATAAAAAAAAAAAACATTAATATTTATTTAATTCGAAGACATATAAATATCTATTTATAATAATAATGCCCAACCTACGAAATGTTCGTAGGTTACACAAAGTCTGACAATTGTGTCATTTAAGGGTGCGTTGATCGACGATTCGCCAATCGTTGTTCATCAATATATGTTACAATGGATCGTTTAACATCGATCTTCAGTTGTTACCAAACAAATCGATAGACATTGTCGATCGATGCGAGTATACTTATAAAGGATCAATTGACGTCGTTCGGCTAGCGTTCTATGATAAAGTTAATCAGCCATCGATGATAGTTCAATCATCAATGCACCGTCGATCGCAGCTTTATTACATGGCCGATAGCGCCAAGCAACTAAAGTTACGCCATCGATCGATCGACATTTATTTGCCCACTAATTATTGTTATCATTATACATACACTATGTTTTGAAACTATCTAAAACTGGAAGCCTTTACACGTTTTAAATACAACCATCCATCTGATTACACGTCGATGACTACTAACCCATAATTACACCAATCCGCACTAGAACAACATAATAGGATACGTTATAGGCTTTCCAGTAGTTACAGTTAAAGATTGAAAACAGAATTCTGTATGTTGTTTTAAGTTCGTTTATAAATCTAAGTCAAAATGTTTTTACTCATGCTAAACAGGTTTTAAATAATTGATACTCATTTTTTACGCATGAATAGCAACAGTTTATTTTTAGTGTGTACTCTTACTAAAAATAACTAATACAGCCAACTGGGGCAAGGCCCCGTTGAATGGAACTTGTAGGCGCCGTAAGTAGTATGTCATTGACTAAATATTATTTTTAATAGTAAAGTTCAAAATATATTTTTGTTTATTACTACTTTTACGGTTTCAAATGTGGATAAACACGGTTTGAATGTAATGACGTGGTTCTAGTAAAACCAGATTCTTTGTGCGCTGTCACTGAAGTCTTTGGTCTCTTAACACGTTAAATATATGTATATTGATCAAGAGCCAAATGTTCATATTGAAATTATGGCACAGATAATCCTTTGAGAAACGATCGACACCACAGTGGTTCCTCGATGTGTGCTGAGCATCAGAGGACAACTTTTAAGACACGATTTGACTTTATTCTCGTACAATATATATATATCATGCTAAATATTGCTTATAATGAAAAAATCTCTAAAAACCCAGAATGGGATATGGAGGATTAAGGCAAGTTAGTTTCATAACTCCTCTATAGAAATGATAGAATCAGGCACTGAAGCATCAATCGTCGCACAAATCCGCAAGAGTTTCCTAAGCCGGTGCCCATTAATCCTGCTTCCAAACCTTCCATAGTCCCGATTTTTTGTTCCGCATCGGTACCTTTAAATCCCCTAGCGATAGGTGTATTATGTTTGCCGTACTTGGATAAAGCTATATGAACAATTTCAAAAGATTTTTTATTCAATTATCACTGGTGATGATGATGAAGATAAGCTCTAAGGGTACTACAATTCCGCAAGATATTAGGATATTAGGCAAGATTCAAGATGTAAAGAGCCTATTAGGAGTCAACCGTGAGTATAACAGTAAAACTCTTCATGGTTCAACAGCGGTAACGTTAAGACACCAAGGTATTCCTAGGTTAAACCAGGAGTGTTCCATCTTCCTATATATTTTAAAGATTTGTGCATCTTAAGAAGTTATATTTTCATACTTATTTTTCTCGGATGAGTAATTGTATCGGATCCATTATTTACTTTAAATGGAACTCATGAAGTTTTAAACTCTGGTTACGGTATTTCAAGTTAAACGCATTATTTAAAAATGTATTCATAAAATAAATTCATGTGTTTAATAATTTAAGTGAGAGATAAGGTTAAGGGTGTTTTTTCCTGTCACGCAGGTTGATGACCGTTACACCATAATTATAATACAGGAAAAGTATGTATGAAACGATGGTATAAATGCGGAACAAATCACGTCGCGGACATAGGGTTTATGTCCGCGGAGTGATTTGATCCGCACGGCAGGCAAAGGCCTAACTTCGAAAATCTATAGCCATTAAAACTTTAAAAGCTTCCTTTTCAATTAGGTGTCTGAACTTTTCAAATAATTCCCATTGAATCACAATCATTGTGATTTTTCAACTCGTCGCTCTCATTTGTGCGAGTTGATCTAACGTTACATATTATATCGATAAAATTCAGGAAATTACGGTCTTATTTTTACTATCGTTGACTTACTAATACATATGTAAATAATCAAAACAACTATATTTATTAAACACTATACTCATTTAATATTACATTTATAATCGTAAAAAAATCAATATCACATGTTCTACTGACCGATTACTACAAACCTTATTCATTCAATATAATAACATATTTACACATAAGATAAATAAATTAATATAACAAAAATTTCGAGTATTTCATAGTATTTTACTCAAATGATCAGAAGATAAACAAATAAAATAATTATCCGAGCTGTAAGTAATCAGTAACAATAGATTAACACAATTACAACTGAAGAATATTCTACTATAACAAACGTATATATTATATTATTAAGTATCATCTAAATATATTACGAATAATGTGCAAGTTCTACAGGCAGAAATGTATGAAAACTATAAATGAGCGGAATGAAATGAAGGTAGGGTTAGCGTGCTAGCGTACTTGTCACTAGTATTATTTCAATGTACTCACTGTCTATACTGTCACTCATCCGTTAGTGACCATGTATGTACTATAAGGAAACTAACACACGAGCGACGCTGAACAAACACACGAGCGATAGGTTGTATCGACGACTGTCGTCGATTGTCATGGACACGAGCATAACAAATTCCAAATACAAGTGACATGATTATTTGGTAAGCGGCGGTCGCCTGACGTTATACAACGATAGACTGTCGGTGATGACCATTAACTTAAACTTACGCTCGTGTGTTAGCTCCCTAACATCAACCCATCATTATCCCACTACTTGTTGCATGAGATGCCATTAAACATGACAAAATTTAAAGTTAAATACATAATCACTATGACCAAGATCAGATTTTGTTGGCTTTCGACAACAATTTCACTATGTTTTCTATGATTTTTAGTGGCAATCACTGAAATAGGATAAATTTAATTTCTAATACTCATACAAAGTCACGATACGTAAAGGGTTGCTAGTATGTTAGAATAGTCTTACGTAATTTTAAAACTCTTTTTGATGTAAATTTAAAAAACATGTTTAATAACTTGAAAAAAATAAGGATCCGTGACGTTTATGCACTTTTCGTAACATGCAAGAGACGAAAAATATGTCGTAGAGAAAGAGAGAAAGATAACTATATACGTCAATGCAAAAGTGAGAGAAATATATACAAAGGTACAAGCGATGCAAGAAGATCGTGTCACGCATGGACGATGAAAAGTGAAATTTAAATATGGCGTTACGTTTAGACACATTTGTTTACTGTATATAAACATTTGAGGTTCCACGCATGCGCGTGTGCAGTAATTTTCATATTTATCATTGTACGAGTATACATACAAATATTTATTTACATGTTTTTTAATTAGTTTGATTTTTTATACGAGTAAAGTGCTGCCCGCGCAATTTTATTTAATTATATGTATTCATTGATACCTACATGTAACTATTAATATTAATAACTATTAACGATTTTTATTAACTACATTCATATTAACGAAATACTAAGTTTCAAAGTTGTTGGGTGCAGTACAAAACGACTCAAGCATTACCTAAAATACCAAAATCATTTGGATTAAAACACAAGGAGTAATGCTACAAACATAGTTACGAATTTCTAATACCCAAAACAGCTGTACATTATTAAAAGACATTACTAATGTATTCGTGAACAACCTACTTAATACCTACCTACTTAAAACAAATATTTCGATTCACGTATTGACACAAGACTAAACTCTGTATGTAAACGTCTGTCGTAACATAACGTAACTGAAAAAGCGGTAAAGAACATAAACAAACATATGAAATTACGTCAAACGCTCAGGCATATCTTCTGCGTTCCGTCTCCGGTTAAAACTAAGCACCCGTAGAATAAATGTTTAAAATGAATTCTTGGTATTTGAAGCCCTTGTTTACAGTAACATGTTAAATTGCTTACATGTAGGTGGCACCCACATGGAAACATTAAACGTATATCACTGCCTTAGGGGGGATATACACACTCGCGTTCAATTTGCAATTAAAGGAACAATTAGGTTTTGTTTTTTCTGATTTTTGTAAAAGCAGCGGGAGTATTTCAGCTTGATATCTTATTTATGAAGATTATTACGAGTTATAAAATAATATTATGCGATTTAATACAACGGACTAAACAAATCTTATACGATATTAGATTTTTTCAGTGAGGTAACAATTTTAATTCATGTGGATTTTATTCTCAACATACTTTTAGTTTGAATACATTCTAAGGGAACATACATTATTTAATTTTGATCATTAATTGATTATATAATATATTCCGTAGTTTTGAGAATAAAATCCGACTTCCTGCTTAATCACCAGTTGATATTTTGTTACTTAATACTCGTCATTTATTAGAAAAAATGCTTCATTAGACTAAAACAATAATCATGAGAAACAATTCACTAAAAGTAGTGTAAAGATACAAAACCCTGATAAAATGTAGGACACAGTTTTCAATTTTATGGAATGTTTGTTTGCCTACGTGGTTATTTCATTCCCGGCGGGAACACGGGTTATGCTGACCCGAATGTGTAGCCTCCCTAAACGTTCTCGATTCAACGAGCCCACTCACTGCCCACTGTACCAATAACGAGTTTATAAATTTTGTTTCGTTCACAGCAATCGCAATCGACTACTCTTGGCTCTGTAAACTCGCGTTCTTTTCAAGGCTTTTGTTTCCGGTATTGTTTTTTTCATTATCTTTGTTACGAGAACACTATATCGCTTCTGTTCAATGTATGGTTTTATTTCCGAGCAACATCCATACGTTTTTTAGCAATTAACGCGTATTGAATAGGTATGTGGTGTGTTTTAGCGAGCGGATAAAATTTGCACAGTGAATAACAGTTCAATAAAGTTTTATATGGAACGCGTACTGTTGTAAGGTGGTTCTACTCACATTTGCTTTTATTGCAAACCAACAGACGGTATAAGGACTCTAAGCATAAATGAACGTTTTATGAAAACTTGATGTATTTTTTCATTTGAGAACTAAGCTGAAACATCTGTCGTAAGTTGGTATATCACTATAATTTACTACAACCATCGGTTTTGTATGAATGTATATAATAATTCATGTTTAAAGCTGTAAGTTTAATTTTGTGATAAAATTCTTCGTAACTTGATAATAGTCACCACCGCCACTGTTCTGCCTTATTGTGTGTTCTCGTTAGTCCTTAGGGATATCATTGCATTTGATCGACTTTCGGTAGAACGCCTATCGTTATCTTTTTGTTCCTTAAAGCTATGAGCAATAAATAAACAGCTATTTACACGAATTATGTTTAGGTACACGAGCAGTGTATCGACGCTTACAGTACAACTGTACCGCGTATTAAATAACACTAAATCATTCATATTATTCAGACGAATAAATCAACACAGGATCGACAAGGAAAAGGGAAAGGAAATTAGGAAAAATATCGAGTTAACAGCCAGTACCGGTGGTAGTATTCAGGTCACGGGGAAGAAAATAAATTTCGCCCGCATTTATCCTCTGACAGCTACGGGTCCTCGGCGATCATGTAAATACATGTCGCCTTTTATTGCGTGTGACGAGTAATCAAACGATGATAGTAATACAAAGTATTTTTACATGTATTTTATTAGAAATATTAGAATTCTGCTTTTAGTATTGCATGTCAGACATGCAAGATCGCAAGCGTAATTACATAAACTGTATTGTTGGAAGGATTTGAGTCTTAGTACCGTATTAAACCGTATTAAACCAATGTACCTTTAATGCTACATCTGATGTAAAGAATAACTAAGCCCACAGAGTAATAAAAAAACAAACTTAAATAAAATAACACAACAATCAGTCAAATAAAAATACAAAGTAATAATCATTGCAATTCAACGTTTGTTAATTGTAAATGTTCTACAAGCCTTTCTACACTCATGACCTCATTCTGTAATTTCATTACATGTCATAGGTGCTACAGACACGCAGAAAAGATTACACCAATACGCAGAACAAGAATAGAAATCTTATAACGTTATATTGCATCGATAAGATATCAGGGATCCGATCCGGAACTCACCGGAAATTATAATTTTAGATGAACCAATTTTTAACAATAAATAACGCCGAGAAATGGTAAGAAGTAGAGGTCATTAATCTTTTCTAGGGTTCCGTACCCAAAGGGTAAATACGGACCCCTATTACTAAGATTCATCTGGCTGTATCTTATGACCCGTAATAGTTTGACTGTTAAAATTTTCGCAGATGATGCATTACTGTTGCAGATACTATTATAAAAAACAGAATATAATAAATATTTAAGGTTGTATGGAAGCCATTCAACAAACGTGATTTTTTTACCTTTCGTCATAGATGGTATAATGGTACGGAGCCCTTTATGCGCGAGTCTGACTCGCACTTTGCCGTTTTTTTACCTTTCCAAAGTTGAATTAGCAAATAAGCAAATGGTAAATGAGAACCGTCGTCCCCATAGATTTATATCAATTTTCCGTCCACCAAAACAACGAATTTCCTAACGCTAGGAATATGAAGTTATGGCGGTGGTCGAACTATACTGGTTAACAAAGGTTACAAGTTACTTGATTGTACCAAAGTCGTAACGTTGTGACGTAAACAAGTGAAACATTAAAAAATTACAACCTATTCTTTTATTTGCGAATTTAAATCGTATATGATGTAAAAGAAGATTTAAATCGGATACTGACTGTACATATTCGATATTCTGTAATTCAAGTACCTTCGAGCGTGTCAGTATTCGATGCTCGATTGAATTTCAAAGAATATATTATGAGTTAACGATTTCAATCGTTCCTAGTTGAAGGAATCGGGTGGATCAGAGGAATATTCGCGATAATATCTTTTATCGAAATACTTCAGGAAATTTTATCGTATACAAAATTCAAATATAACATCTTCGAAAAAAGATCTCTTAAAACCTAAAGATACATGTACGTTTATGCATATATTTTACTTGGTGTTTTCTAAATTTATAGTATTATCTGATAAGTGTGGATAATAATATAACTATATGGACGAAGTCTAGAATTTAAATTGGATACAAAGTAAATCACTTCTTCCGAATAGGCCGAACTGCCTTGCCTTTTTATAACCTATACTAATATTATAAAGAGGAAGACGTTATATTGTTTGTAATTAATAAACTTAAAAACTACTGAACCGATTATAAAAATTCTTTCACCATTTGATTATTCCTGAGTACATAGGCTATATTTATTACCAGAAAAACATAAGGAATACTGAAACTTTGCAGATTTTAAATTATTCTTAATATTGCATATTAGATTTTTTACCGTTTACACAATATCTGCTTAGAATATCTCGACCAGACATGGTTCGCAACGATGAAATTCGTAGACAAACTAAGCTTACCAACGTAACTCTCAAAATTAGCAAGCTGAAATAGCAGTGGGCCGGCCGCATCGTTCGAAGAACCGTTAACCGATGGGAAAGATCCTCGAGTGGCGACCATGCTTAGGCAAAAGGAGTACAGGTCGCGAAATGACCAGTGGACCGATGCCTTGAAGAAGACAGCGAGACACCGTTGGATTCGGAGTTCACAGGACCAGATGGATTTGCGCCATTTAGGGGAGCCCTATGTCCAGCAGTAGACCTCGCAAGGCTGATGGATGGATATAATTTTCTACGTTCCTATTCAGTGTATTGTTAGACGACCCGCGTGGCGGAGCGGTCACTATACCGCTCTGACACGCAGTGGGTTCCGGGTTCGATCCCCGGCCAGACAGACATCTGTATGATGAGTTAAGATTTCTGTTCTGGGTCTGGGTGTTCGTGTATTTGTCTTTGTGTGTCCAAGGCACCCACGACACAGGAGAAAATCATACTGTGGGGCTATGAGTGTAGAAAGCGTTTATGTTTATGTTTATTGTTATGTTATATCTCCCATAGTAGTAGGCAGATCTCGTCCTACTTCAGGTGAATAGTACAAAATAATGCATTGATCAAAACACTGAATTATATAAGAATTTCTCATAAGTTGTTGTTGTCCTAAAGTAAAACCTTTTTACTAGCCAAAATAATACCTATAATAATTGTTTTAATGTTTTAGTGCTTTATTTCTATATAACAACACAACATTTCGACATTAAATTAAATCGTCGGTATTTAGAATTAGACCGTTCCATTTGCTGCTTCAAATCTACCGGTACCGTAATAATTTCATGTTTGAACCATTTATCAACAAAATGTCCGTAAATCCCTGTGGTACGACGTCCACTTGTATAAAAAGGATTCACTTTGTTGTGATACATAGGCTTCGTTCGCTTAAGCGATTAGTGCTTAACGCTAATCTTCATGATGAATTATCCTCTGGAGGTAATCGTCGACAAATTTGCTGTTTATAACGCTTGTTTCAATGTCAGTCATAATTTTGTAACTTCAGATTTTTGTTTTTCTTTGTGAAGCTAAAATAAACAATCAAAACGGCATTTAATATTTTTTAACCGACTTCGAAAAGGAGGTGGTAGAACCACCTCCCTTCTCTTCGACTGTAATCTCTGAAATCGAATTTCAGTCGATGATAAAATTACTGCGCCTAGGAAATTACAATCAAAGACTATCGAACGATGGAAAAAAAGCTTTAAAGTTTAAAGTTTAGCACAAAAACAATTAGCTTTGTTAACATATCTTAGTAGATCAATAAATTAATGACAAGTAAACTCAAATATATAAAAATATATCACGTATTACTCACGATATTTGTGATATTCACTACACAACGTTTTAAATGTTCGTACATGTAACGTGTTAGCACATTTTTAAAGTTACATGTCTACATGTCTAGTATATCCCTATTATTACGAACAAATCTAACATTTTAAAGTCGTTTTAAACTTACGTATTAAAAAACAGCTTAACCACGATTCAATTTCCAGAATCATTAAACATGACTTTTTAATGAATTCACCAAGAGCTTTCTATAATATGAAGCGTGGCTGGCGAAGCGTGTAAGTCAGCCTTTTGAATCTTCACGATAATTAAAATTTTTGAAGTCATTAACTTAAGTAAAAGAACATAAAAACTTAAAAGGTATAATCAAACAGTATTTAATCAAAACAGGAATTAAATACATATTATCTTTATTTTGTTAGTTTAATACACGAATTAAGCTAGGTCACCATATCGGTTTGCGACGCTGAGAGTTCCGTATTGACTTCCGGCCAGGCACAATCTATATGTTAAACTTAGATTAATATTATGGATCTGGATAATTGTGTAATCGTTTGTATGTTAAATACCATCCACGAAATAAAAAATCACATTATAGCGCTATGAATGAATAAATTATTTTATTTTAAAAGTATTATGCAAATATTTAATGTATTTTTTTATCCACGCATCAGCTTTTTAAAGTTTTGTTACTGGATCTTCCCTCATTGGTGCCTAACATCAACACCCACCCCGACGCCACTCATGTGTTTTCTGGATCCAGTGATTTTCCAGTGTCTTTTTCAAATAATCGTTTCACCTGGTCGGAGGGCGATGCAACCTGCCAATTGCTTCTTCTTGTTAATTTTGAGAGCTATGCCGATAACCTTAATTCGTCTACGGATTCCACCTTTGCGAATTATGTCTCGTAGTGAAATTCCAAGCATAGTCCTCTCTATAGCACGCTGAGTGACTCAGAACTTTTTCAATGAGATAAAGGTCCACGTTTCGCTGCCATAGGTCACCATTGGCAACATATTGCTCAAATAGTTTCGACTTCAAGCACTAAGAAATTTTAGACGAGAAGATACCACACAATTTCCCAAATGCAGCTCAACCCGGATTATTTGAGTGAGCTACCTCTCAAAGTTACACTTACACATCCGAATCGTTTGTACCAGTTAAATGTACTCGCCAATTACCGTACATACATAACGAAGTATTATACTAAAAAAATAATAATATACGTCATTCATATATACAATATGAATGACGGCCCGCGTGGCGGAGCGATTACAATACCGGTCTGACATGCAGTGGGTCCCGGGTTCGATCCCCGGCCAGACATACATCTGAATGATGAGTTTAGTTTTCTGTTCTGGGTCTGGGTGTTTGTGTATTCGTCTTTGTGTGTCCATAGCATCCACGACACAGCAGAAAATCTTACTATGTGTAGAAAGCGTTTAAAAAAGAACTTTCCTAATAAAACATTGCAAATATTATGAGGTTTGTCTATTTAGCAACAGTAAATAAAATTAGCAAGCAATCAGGGAACTAGCAACTGTTGTCTGTCTGTACCTACGTTGGCAGGGAAATAAAAATGTATTTTCCGGATAAAACAATATACGTACTGACGTAATTAGTAGTGTATAATTTCGTTTCAAATGTGATAAAATCCTTCATGGCTCGACGGCACCATCGACATACCTATTTACTTAAACTTACAACAATAGCGCTGCAATGGTAAGACAGTGTTTCTGGTTTAAAGGGCGTGGTGAGGGAAAGAAGCTTATATGAGGTGTTTAACTTAGTCCTTAAGGGTAGCTAAGTGTCTGTCGACGACTTCAAGTATGACTCTAAACTTATTTTTGATTTCAACGTTAAGTTATAAAGTCCAATCGAATAGATTAAGCCGTATTACAAAGTAACCTTATAGGGACAACGAGGCAAAATGATTAAGGTTTATAATAGGTTTGAGTTTTCTAGAACATTAATACTAGATGCTAGCGCTTAATCATTTATTTATCAGTAGAATGCTAGTCATATATCATACTCATAAATATATGTCGACTTTATTTTAAATCCTTAATTTTTTTGGGTACCTTTAAATTGAAAAGGAGTTTAGCAACTCAACCGTAAATCTAACCACAATCCATTGAGCCTCAGCTTATCGCAACATGTCTTTGTTTTTGTTACCCGACATTACGTATTTTTTTCTTATCTGGTACTAGAAGAATATGTATATCGAACGTATGAAAATTTGTTCCGCCAATGTTATCGCATATATTTTTCAAAATATTACCCATCTACAGCGTCAACGTATATAAAAGCAATACTGAACTTTATTTCCGCAAACATTTTGACTGTATATTATATTTCAGATTACGGCGGTACTCTCCTTTTCCTTTTAGAACGATGTGGTCTTAACGATTATATGTAAAAAGATCCAAAATATTTTTATATGTCAAATCTTTTTTCATTTAATGTCCAACCAACCTAACCGAGTAAGGTTAGGTTAGCTGTATCTCTTAAGTTTGACCAATTGAACTAAATCCAAATAAGGCATATGTCTACTGGAGTTTCAGCTGCTCCTTAATTGGATCTAGCCTTACTTGGAACGTTTCCTGACATAGAGTATAACACAGGCTGGTGTTTTTCATTGTTCACCAGTGGATCTAGCAGGTATATCTGAATTTATAAGGTGGTAGAACTCTTTGTAGTTGAACTCCGGAAGCATAACCGCCACACCTATTTCTGCCTCATAATAGCACTATTATGCACTATTGTGTTCTGGTCTGAAGGGTGCGGTAAGGGAGAGATACTTTTCCGAGGCGTTCCATCTTAGTCCTCAGAGGTAGCAACGCATCTGTGGTTAACCTTAGGTGTGACTGTGATCTAACGTAGAGTTGATTACAGATGTCCATTGGCGGCAGTAACCACTTAGCATCAAGTGTCAAATTGCGGTACTACGACGACAATCAAGCCCATATTGATATGCCTCCTCAGAGTCCACCCTTCAGAACACAAAATTAAAATATTGCGTGAAAATTTATTGTCGATTCGTACAAATAATAAAAAGCGAATACCAGTAGATAGGGTTCAGATCAAACACTATGTGCTGTCGAAAGTCAAATTGAAAATAGTTAATTTCGTGGTTTAGTGGTAGTTCAGGCGAAGTTCAGGCGAAATCCAGTTGTATATTATATTTTATAACTAATCTAGTTATAAACAGCTGTATAATTATATGTAATTATAATGTTAGAACATCTGCCGGCAATTCATACTGAGTTTAGTATGATACTTATTACCCTAAACTGACTCTTTACACCAGAATATAGCACTGCTACATACTCATCAATAGCTGAACTAGTTGTGGCGGCGATGCTTTTGCACTGGACTCGTGTTCTATCATTTTTATACGTACATCTACACCTATTCAATATAATATACACGGAGTGTACCCTCGGATACACGGACTAAACGGACGGAAACCTTATCGTCGGAAGCTGACTCGTGCGCTACACGTTCCGATAAACAGAACTAGATTGAAATGTATCTATCTCTGGTCTTGACAGCACAAGACATACTTCGATGTAATATTACTAGAAACATATTTGAAATGGGTCTAGTGACATATTTCCAATTACATCGATATGATTGTACCTATACAGATACATACTGGTGTCCAAATGCAGTATATTTGGACACTAGTAATATATCTGTGGTAATGAAGGACACCGTAATAATAATGACTTTCAATACGCTCTGTGTGAGTAATGAATGACTCAATTGTGTGAGAAATGATGCAATTACATTAAGTATAATTGACATAAAATAGCTTTTCCAGAAACCGTAAAATTCATAAATTGCAAAAGCTGCCAATAATAACGTGGACCGTCTAACATTTTAAATTAATTTGCATCTTATTCACATTGTAACGGATTAATGTGCTTTAAATAAGAGTCAGCTTAAAAATCTCTCGACTTTCTAATTATTTTAAAATCATTCCAAAGATTATAGCATCTTTAACGAAGTTTTTATATCTTGTACCTTAAATGGAGTTGTCAACTCAATACCTAATTTAGAAATCCCTCGGTGCTTACGTACTTGTTTAAGATAATTGAAGGGGGCTCATCTGAAACAAGTTATAAACTTGTTTAGAAACTTTAGCGTCCACTTCTGTTACAATATCCACAAAATGTCCGTTAAGTGACGCACACTTTTCAAACATTTTTATTTATGTGGTAACTTCATTTGTACTCACATATTGCAAGCTTTTATTTGGTTTTACATCTGCAGTTTATTCATCATATCCCGTTGTTAAATTTTAAATCACTTCCGTTTGTCCGATGACCCTCAAATTCGATACACGTATATAGTCGGTGACCAGTTAACAATTTCATTATTCTATTGAATTAATTGTGAACATGGAAACTGAGTGTAGGTGTGTAACGAAAGGTGAAGATTATCATGAAGGTGTTAAGTTTGCTGTCGTTAGATCAATCACGGATGTAACGTTAACGGCCTAATGTAACGATACTTATCCTGAGATACGTAACGTTACATTTGGCTTAGCCCAGGGGTCGGCAACTTGCGACTTGCGATCCACATGAGGCTCGTTGGATGTGAAGTTGCGGCTATTTAGTTCCACAAGCAATAATTAAGTTACCATAAATAAGTTACTTCTTGTGGGCAGGTAAACAAAATGTGGCTCTTTAAAAGCTTTGATATTTTGTAAATTGTATCTTTTAGCTCTTCCGAGTCAGAAGGTTGTCGACCTCCGGCCTAGCGTGTAATCAGAGGAAGAACAGTTTCTAACACCCAATATGATTGAACAATGATAACCCAATAACGATTGAATCTATTATTATATTACCACGCGACCGATCGTTGGAACACTGAGTTTTAATAAGACAAAACAATTATAGCTACTTTAACCGTGTTCGGTTGTAACCTTATTGAAGTTGTCTTGTGGTTGACTCTCGCCATGTAAGGTTTCCTGGGTCCCACATTGGAAATAATTACAGAAAATGGGCAGAAAAATCTTAATGCGAATTTATCTATGAACTGTATTCAACATGCGCCCAATAAAAACCAAATCCTTTTCAGGATAGACGAGAGTCCAACTTGAACTTAGTATTACCAAAAGTCATACTTGTCGAATTATCAAATGGTCGAAATTTGGCCCTTCGCAGTGTAACGAGGCATAATTATGAGATTGACTTCGGATAGAAACCCTATTCTACACAAAGTTGCTCACAAATATTCATGAAAACACCATCAGGGGGACTGCATTCTCCTTACTATATCATTTTTAGAAATAAACACAACACAACAAAAGACAAAAAATAGTCAAATCATTTTTCTTCGATATTTATATGCAAGCAGGCGTACTTAGCTCACTCAATAGTTACAGTACGTAATCAGATTTTTTTCAATTTTGTTAATTATTTTTTATTTAATCATAACACCTAATTGCACCAATAAAATCTATCAAACAAAACAATCAAAAGAAAATTCCCTTGTTGTGTCTAATCAAAATTAGGTCAGTTAAACTACCCACAACAATAAGGCAAACACTTGAGCCGAGATTTGACCCTACATTGTGTTATAATGATAATTTAATACTCGAGCTAAGTTGCGTCTAAATTATTTATGTTTTACAAAGTACCTCACCATTTCTCTCCAGTTAACCCAAGCACAAATATTTGAAAACTTTGCAACTTGAATAATTACTGTTCAAAATCCATGACGGTTTTGGGGTTCTTCACTTCACTTAGTATGTATTATACCTTTTACTATAGTTTTCACGTAAGATTTCTCGAAATAATCCCGGTTTATAAAAAAAGTTTAGACAAAGAAACGGATCTTTGTGCGTGTGTGTGTTTTTTTTATCTAAATTCCATTCCATTGAATAATATTGAACTTAAATATGTTTCATTTCCAATGCATTATATATATATATATATTTACTACTTCTATACATACATATAT
>DWTU01000485.1:0-17076 GCA_018251515.1 Cecropterus confusis
CTCATATGTAGAGACATGGTAAGGTATTTTAAGGTCGCTAAAGATTGGTTTACATGAGTCTCTTTGTCGCATGTTGCATATAGACGTTAAACACTTCTTTTGCGCTTAAATGTATGTTTGCCAGAAGAGTTTCCCCAGAATACCACACCATACCTAAGCACAGACGTAACGCAACCGTAATATGCACAGAACAAGGCTTTTTGGTTTACGGTTATCTTAAGCGTTTGCAGTGCGTAGGAAAACGTTTTTACTTTCTTGTAAATATAATCAATATGTGTTTTCCATTTTATATTATAATCTTTATAAAGTCCTAAGAATTTTGTCGTTTCTGTTTCATTAATTTTATAATCTAAATATTCTATATCAAGCTGTACTAACTTACATTTTTGCTGTCTGAAGTTCATTATTTTTGTTTTGTCAAGATTTATTTTTAAGTTATTATCATTCAACTATTTAATAAAATTTATTACCGAGTTATTTGTGTAACTTTGCAATTTGGGAGCGATATAAAACCAGATTATTTGTTTATAATGATTTCCGCTCCGAATGCGATACCAGCAATCCAAATAAGTAAAGGTTGAAAAAACTAAAGTTAAAATAACAGTCATATGACAGTAAAACATATTGAGAAAATATTTTATCTCATTTTGCAATAAATCTTATTCTTGATATAGCCCATTAACTGGCTTAAAACATTTATTACATTTCCTTAAATTATAAACGTAAGGTGAGAATAATTATTTTATCTCGCCACTTTGATCGTTGTTGTAACATATCCGTTTTTATCTTTCCAGGTAAGTTGCCGAAACTCGAGCTTTCCCTCTGGACGTCACGGCGTGTTTAACTTAGACTTGATACAACCTTCGGTACCTGTACGCTGATCAGATAAGGCTTACGATCGTTCGGTCTTGACGACAACGATGCTTGAAACGACGAAAAAATTTTAATGGTAAAGTGGATTCTTAATCAAATATGTTTAATTAGATGCTGATATTAAAAATATTAAACCTGTTTCATTGCTCTGGGGCAATTACAGTAAAGCTATTGCTTTAAATATGTATTATATTCTATAACCTCTTGTATTTATGTTACCTTCTTTTTACATAATTTTGTCCAACATGATCATATTGTACAATTCTGCCAACGAATAGCTTGTACCCAAAAAGATATAATGGACTATCGTGACATCAATGGTAGATTTAGCAAAATTTTGCTCTTCTCTTTCATTTTATATTAAAAGATGTCTGTTATCACAAAGATTAATATCATAAAGTAAACTTCGTCGTTTCCACTGTAAATGATAGAAACGCTAGTAAATTAATACCATCTGTAGATTACGTCCTCAGTATCGTTGATCGTGATCGTGCATCGTTGCCTGAAAGAACGAATGATACCCCTTTAGATGTACGAGAATTCTCGTATTCGCTTATTTACATACCCACCAAGACAGGCATCTCTAGATCGTACAGATAATGCCGACGCAAGGTAAGTAGGGAAATATTTAGTCGTTAATGGATAACTAATGGCCGATGTCCTCCTTAAATATTAATATCGTCGACGTTTACAAAATGCGAAGTACTCGGTGTAAATACGTAGTCTTAAAATAAACGTATATAAACCCAAACGAGACGATCGGATCAGAGGTAAGCGTTTGACGTGTGTCGCTATGAAACTTGATACTTTAATATTAGTAAATCTATATCTTCTTGCCTATGTTAGCATTTTCCTACTTATCGTATAACATTGAACATTTATAAATGTACTTAATATTAGTCACACAGATGAGCTTACGACAGAATAATTTAAAACGGTAAAATTTACGAAAATTATATTCATATAGTATGTAATAAACATTTCATTTAATTCATTTCACATAAATTTTAGAAGAATACCTTATATTATAAATGATATATTTTTATAGATGCTACATTTCTTCCATACATATGTTTTATATTTTGAAAATATGTTCCTTGATAAAAGCCCCAATTATTTTAATTTTTAGTACCTCCCAAAAATTCGCTATTATAAACAGAACTTTACCAAACAATATTTCCCATTGATATATCTTCTCCAAATAGGAAACGTGGGACAGTGATCCGAACACACGAATGTGACGTACAGTTATTAGTGTACAAATTTATCTGTTTGTCGCGTCTCGTATTACGTCTCCCGCTGGATCGCTGGGACCGTTCGCTCCCCGAGGTACAGTTTAATAATGCAGTGTCGAGTTATCAATCCTTCAAAACAGAATGTTTGTTTGAAAAACAGTCAATGTTATTACTTTCAGATGCAGTAGTAGGCATTTTTTTTTCTTTTGATCTGTTTCCGTATCAATTATTGCATAGAATAGTACATGTAAGGCCATCCAAGCGTCAATCAAAATATACAATATTTTTTATTCAAATTACTTTATCTTTAAATGTTAGCAGAACTAAGATCTACATAGAATATAAATTTATTCAGAGCTATTCTGTGTTACTAATCTATTTATTTTCTTTTTAATTAATTTCCACATTTTATTCCATTCCATTTTGATTTATTAGATTTACACCACGCCATTGTAATTCTGCCAACATCTGCAGTATTTCTACTTACATTATTACTTTCGCATCCCAATCTCGGTCCGACAGGGACCGCTGATCTGGAAAATTGAAACAAGGGAGGCATACGCACTTTAACTGCGATCCCTACACCCAATGGGAACTTTGAAAACATAGCACCAAAGCTGATTACAGCTTGGTGTTACTTGATCTATGATGGAAAGAAGAGGGCATGGGTGTCCCATGCGATTTTAAGGATTTAGCAGATTTCAAAATGGTTATTAGAACATAATTTGGTTTTTGTTTAGGACCAGTCATGCGAAATATTGCACGAACATTACAGTTATTAATACATCTATTTGACCCTGACTTTGTGCATGTTGCTTATCAACATAATTAATTTCTGCGATTAGATTTTATGAAGTTTAAAACAGGTTCCACGTATAACCAGCTTTCTACAAATCTACATCCTTCCTCGTTAACTTTAAATCTTATTTTTATCATTGACATAGAATCCTGTATAAGTGCAACTTTATCATTAGATATACATTTTGGTTGTTTGTGTTACTTTATTTTATTTTAATCTAAATTTTATGAATCGTAGCATAAAATATCATTTTATAAGTTAAAAAAAATTGGAATATCTTGACGGTAATAAATAATACTAGAGGAATAATAATCTATAGTAAACGCCAGATCCACTTACCGAATTGCTGTCCGGATCATAAATCACGATGTATTAGAAAATGGAAAAAAAAACATCATCCACTCCCCATTCCCTTAAGAGCGGAGAAAATCGCAACACGATCGTCATTTGAAAAATAATGATGTCATCAAACACTAATCCGAAAGCTTTCATGTGGATTACAGATCTCCACACAACACGTTTGTTAAAAATATCTTCTTCAAACTTCAGCCTTATTGCTAGAGAATACGGTCTTAGTGGGTTTTATCATCTGCAAATATAAATTGGTATTACACCACCATACTCTTGCTCTATCAAACCCCGATTATCTTCATCTATAACACACTAAAATGTTTCTCACTCGCTTGTCCTACGGTTTACAATCGCTTCTCCGCCTCCTAAACGCTGATGCTCTTACACTGTTGTATAAACTCCACATTGAAATACATGTTTTATAGTTATGAGAATAAGGGTAGCGATACACTTGGGCGATGGTGCGTCATTTCGATACATTAGGCGTGTGATTTATACTCGGGAAGCGGCCCAGTCAAAACACACAGAGTGTGTTTGCCCTGTGCGCCGCGCAACCTGGCACTAAGCGGTTCGTAGGGTTGAATCTGAACAAGTACAACAATAATAAGGAACAATTTGAAATCAATAAAAAATGTAGGACGTTAATGTCTTCTAATTTTAAATTATGTTGTTAATTAAAAAATGATTTTATGTTTTATCGCAAATTAATTAACACAAATCGTTATTTCAATATAATTCAAAAAGCACTATCTTACATAAATGATTAGTAACGAAGAACCCGACTGCTGCAAATAATTAACTGAAAGTAATCGGGTTTCTTGATTTTATAATAGATGTATAAATTTAGGGTACATTACTTTTGTATTATGAGAGATAATCGTTAAAATTCCCCGAAATCAGTAGTTACGCTTTAAATTATGAATTTATCTCAATGTTAAATTTATATTATGAATGTTAATAGTAATTTATTTTAAATGTTACATGGTCATATATGTATATTTCGTTACAGTGTTTGTAGCCCTGTGCTTTTATCGAATTGTCTTCCTACGCGCTCCCGCGGGACTTAAGTCGCATCTCAAGAGCTCTCTTCCGAAATTACGGTGGTGCAGGAACTTAGCTTCCCGTCATTCCGAAATTAAAAATAAACGGGAAATAACAGGGCTTTAACAGGTCCCCAGAGTTGCATCAACAAAATTATGGCAACAGGTCGAAACTTAGTTTTACTATAATTAATTTTGAATTAAAATTCATCAAGGAATATTTTAGTCTAGCTGTATGTACTGTATGCCTGTCTATGCCTTTCGCTTCGATAAACCGGAGTTCGAATCCAAGACATTAACCTTGCATTTTCGAAGTCAGGTGCATAGGTATGAGAAATGTATTATTATCACTTGTTTTAACTGTGAAAGAAAATGTGAATGAACGTAAGCTCAGGCATGTAAATGCCTGAGTCTTTTGAACGTGGAAGTAGGCAAAGCTGTGTAAAGTTTTCTAACGGCGTTGGACTATGGCCTAACCCCTTCTCATTTGGAGAGGAATCGTCCCTAGCAGTACGACCTGCTCAATATACTTCTGATAATAATTCTACAATACTTTACCCACTATCTCTTTTATATTTTATAACAATACACAGTCATTTTTCGAATAGTCACTCAAATGCATTCACATTTAATTCTCATGTGAGTTCTACATATGATCAGAAGATTACAAATTTCATCCGTCACCAGAAAGCAATCCATCATAATTTACGATCGGGGGTTTTGCAAATGTACCCAGGGCGGCCTAAAAGGCCCAGCAAGGGTGCATAGAAGGGTTAACTCGCTGGAGTAATTGTGTTGCGAGGGTTAAACAAGGTGAGCGTTGGCCTGTGTTTTATGCTTTTTAATTTGTTTTCGGAATCGGTCGCTCGAGGGGTTGTAATTTGACAATGTTTTGTTGGGGTGTTACAAGGACTAACTCTTGTGCCACAATTATTGCAACGATAGTCGAAATATCAATTTATTTGTATGGATTTGTATGAAGTATTAGCTCAAAGCAAATGTCGCTCAATACGATCTTGTAATAGTTATAGTACTGAGATTAAACTAAACTTTAAATGCCTTAACTTAAATAGTTTTTTAAGTAAAATGAACCACTTAGAAACACAAATTTAACTGAGATCTTCGAGGATATTTTTCTCAGTTAGCGCTTTTTCATCTTTGTCAAATATCTATTATTTTATGTCATTCTTATTGATGGGTCCGAACGCAGAACCAGCGTTGCTCCTGTACCAATTACGTGTAAATATTGAAAACAAATAAATTGTTTTTGCTAATAGTATTTTTTTATGTTTACATGATGCGCTTTTTTCCGGATCAACTATCATAAAATGATATTTGAATCATTTTCGTTTTAGCTCCTTGTAGCATCTGATCTCAGGACGACGGTATTGCTATTAAGCAATTACCTCGCGAGTGCCACCTGGCCACTTTCCCTATATTCTATTAATACGTCAAACGCTTTAGGGCGGTTTAATGCGCGCCTTCCATTAGGCGACGGTGTAAATTATATTCCATTTTCGGTAACACTCCTAAGTGTTACTACCTAACTTTACTCGGAGACATTCTCTTACTTCTAGATGTCTCGGAGTAATTTATGACACTTTAGTTGCACTATTTTGACATAAACAATCCTTAATTGACTTCTACATTAAGCGCAGTTGGTTTTAATGTCACAATGTTTTCATTACAACTACCTATAGTTTTGTTTATTCGTTAAAATTTATGGTTACTTACCAATCATTTGATACAAGTTCCCTTTTTTGGCAATATTTCTACAAAATAGTTTAATATATTCAAGAAACCGGAATGAAAATGTGTATACCAAACAGTAAAATAACTTTTAGTTCAATAGACACATTCCACACTCATTCAAATCAGCTGTTTCCTACCTAGAACGTTATTCAAATAAGTGTACCTAAAGTTATATAAAAACTGCTTGAAATATTAAATTGTTCGCGTCTATTCAGAGCCGACGGTGAATTTATTTTTTTATGTGACACGAGTGAGTTTGTGTCATTTGTTTTCATTACGCGTCCACCCCAAAGAGAAATGGTCGCCGCTCCACGTTGTCTACGACCGTAATTTAATGCAATTGCTAGACATTTTTTTTATATTTTCGTTATTTTTTTCGCAGTAATCACAAAACCTGAATATGCAATCATTTATAAAAATTCAATAAGTTTTTTTTGTGCATCTTATATAAGAGGTGTTCCTTTTTTCTACTACTACGAAATTACTTACTATATTGCACTTTATTACAAGTTATTTGCACTACTAAAATTCCTCCTTCTGTAGGGCCATCAATCGACGTAGCATTGCCTAACCTAGACGTTGTTGGTTTATTGGCTTGTAGAAAAATATGTACAAAAGGCAAACATTATTAAATAAAGCTCAGGGTTGTGTTTGGTACAGCTACTTCTACCATAAACGCATTATGGCTCGCTTGCTGACGCCTTCAAATATAATTCAGTAGCAACCCATATATACCCTATGTAAATGTAGAACTTATTTCCTACTAACTGTTGACCGCGATTGAAGTCGAAAGTACAATATACACTTCTTAGTGGGTGTCTACGCCATAAAATAAAAGGATTATCCAAATTTCATGGTTCTAGTTTAGGTACTTTAAGTTCTGTGATTAGTAGACAAAATTGAATATCCTTTTACTTTTATATACAGATTTGAGGTAAGTCATAAATATCCTGGAATAGTAACAAGAACTAACATCAGGTGGTCTGTTTATCCGTCTCCCGGTTGTACGACATAAAATACAATAAAAAAGAACGAAAAAATCATCAAAAATCCGAAGCCCACTTACATTTTATTTATCTGTATCGATTACGGTTACTCTCCTCTGTGGGTGTTTATTACATGATGTTTGATGGCAATTTTTTAATAGTTTTATCGTGCGCTGTCACCGTTCCTCTCGGTGGCGCGCACGGAAGTGTTTCAATTATGTTGAATACAAATGTACGAGTTTTGCTTTTAATTATAACAACTAGATTTTGAAGTTTTAACGTGAGTCATGCGTCGAGTTCGTGTGATGCGAACTCTGGAATCGCTCGGTGCGTTCGGCTTGTTAGCGTACAATTATGAGAATGTTTTAATTGTGTTTATATTTTTATTTACATATTTATTGGTTCAAAATTTATTACTGCAAAAAGTAATAATATCCTCTTTATTCTCTACAGTACTAATATACTCTTTTTTCATTTTATTTCATTGGTCGTTCATCAGAACGAAAATATTAACTTCATGCAATTAATTCGCGAAAAATATCACAAATCACCTTGGATTCGAACCTGGACTCTGAGCTGGAGAACCCTTTATGCCACTGATCTGTCCCCGCCTCATCATACGCTACTCGTTCAAACGGTGCATAGTCGCGGACAGATCCGAAGCATTACAACAGTTATTCAAATTATCCACCATTACATCTCACCAGGTGATATGGATGCGGTGGTATCAGTGATTTAGAATTTTATATCGTGTAGAGGCGGTGTCCCGCGGACGCGCCGCGGCGGGCGGTAGGCGCCAGTACGGGGTTCGAAGCCGACGGTAACTCGTAACTATCCCAGTTATTTGTTCGTTATCTAATCGGACACCATAAATCTTTGAGAAATTCTTATGTTTGTACATCCGGACAGTCGGTCCTGACTAAGATGGAGCGATTGAGACGTGCAGATTGTTAACGGTGATACGAAATTTAATTAAGAAATTGTTTTGTGTCGTTTATCAAACTTTGTGTTGTTTGTTTTTGTTTCAAAAGAACGTTTTTAACTGAACATGGGGTAAGAGCCAGAAGTGTTCTTAAAAATCGAGTACCCTATAATGTGTGGGGCGCGTATGCACAGGTCATGCGTAACGCAGAGACTAAATATTATGTTGCAAAAATATAATTTCTAGATCCCTCTAATAAATCTTGTTCTGAAAATATGTATATATTGTAGGTACGTTGTTAAAATTCAAAAGGGAAACAATATTGTAAGTCGAAATTATGTTTGTTTCTTTAACTATAATACTTTTAAAATGGCATTGGCTTGACATCTACTCGTATATACATATATCCTCATACCTAGATCAATTAAAACATACAATATTAATACTTTTTATCAACTCGGCTGCATGCTTAAATTTTATGTCCATCTACGACGTTTGAAAATATCTTTTTGCAAAATATAATCCTGAGTACCGAGTTGCAGTATTAGTTCAATCATTAGCTATAATTCCAATAATTCTCTACCAATAGATATTATAATATAAGGCTAATAGACCTGTAATAGTACAATACTCACCTTAGTACCTAAGGCAAGCTTGTCATACAGCTAGTTAGACGGGCCGGCAAAATTATTTCTCTATCCTAAAACTAATCTATGACGCGCGTGGACTAACTACGTAAACTTAAGTGCACTTCAGCAAACAAAGTTAACTAAGGGCTGGAGTGGTGAACGTTGGAAGCTCTATACTTTGTGAAACACTTGTAATGATAGCTATTAGTTGTGAGTTAACGTGTCTATTCGTATAGGTAGCATCCTGGTTTTACTGGAATACATATTGTTTACCCATAACAGCAGTTGTGTACCGTTTTTGTGTTTTGTCAACCCTGCAAAGGCTTTGGTAGTGCAAATTTATCTTTATATATTATTACTAATTTATAGCAATAGTTACTAACTTATAGCAATTATAGTATTATTACAAATTTATAGCTATAGTTTTTTTATAATTTATTTAAACAATTCAAATCAATTTATTTGTGAACACGCTAACATGGCCATTATTGGTTGTCAAACATTTTCGTTCAATCATTCATTCTGCCACTGACTGGCATACAAATAGGTATTTATTAATATAGGAGAAAAAGATCTAATTTAAATTGTATATAAAAAAAATTAAATGATTTAAAAAATCATTATTATTATAATTTTAAATGAGTTGTCTTCCGAATATTTCCAGCACAAAAGTACCTAGGGGATACCGTGTTCATACAACAGTTTCTTTATATCAATTTCCTCAAAATCAGCATAAATCAACTTTACGAACATGGCCTCCCATTCGTCACGTCGATATTATAAAAAAAATAGCTATAAAAATTGTTACCACATTCCCACTTAATTAGACCGAGTCCATGTGTTAACGTTTTTATTACTTAAAACAAAATATATTTACATACGTGCATATTTTTTTTATAATTTCCTATCGCTTACTATTTAATTGCGCCGATTTGGAAAAATGTATTAGAAGTTGTTTGGAAAGGCTCTATCACCTGGCTCGCTTATCTCGCTGAATAATTATCTACCAGGTTGTGAGGCGAGTATTGTAATTTGACAGTTTTTCGTGTTAGTAGCCGCTCGTTATGCTAGCACGCTTACTGGTGGTGCCTAAAATGTTGCATATAAGCATAGGTGTAAAATAATTATAAAGTTCTAAAGTTATTTGCTTGTGGGAGAATGTAAAGAAACATTGGTAAGCGATGAATAGAATGAATTTAAATGAACACAGTCATTGTATTACTAAACTTAATTTTTATTTATTGTAAATAGATATTGTTACGTATAAATACGCCCGAGAACCTACTCGTAATGATTATTGCAAATATTATATTAACAAAGTTACTTGCATTTCTGATTCTGGCTTGAATGAATACTTTACGTTATTCTACTAAAATTTTTGAGGTTAGCCACAGATGCGTTGCTACTTATAAGGACTAAGTTGGAACGCCTCGGATAAGTATGTCTCCCTTACC
The DNA here is from genome assembly GCA_018251515.1 of Cecropterus confusis. NCBI lineage: Eukaryota > Metazoa > Arthropoda > Insecta > Lepidoptera > Hesperiidae > Cecropterus > Cecropterus confusis. Next base: position 10,042 of record DWTU01000485.1, read on the forward strand.
ACACTCTTCGGACGAGTACACAGCAATGTATAACATTACTGTTATTAGGCAGAAATAATGTTTTAATCGCTTAATGCTTACCCTTATAGGGCCAAGCAAATGGCGTTTGTAGCGGATGTTGCGTGGCCCTCGTATTACCAACCAAGTCTATTCAGAGCGTCATTTTAGTGGCGTCTCTTATCTCGGAATATAAAACTGAGCCATTTGGTGGCCTCTTGTGTAAATAAAGGAATTGATTAGGTGCGGTGGGCGATAAAATGGTGCCAATCAATAAAACTAGACACGAGCGCCTCACCTGTCGCTACTCCCTATAGAACACATGCAAGCAGTAAATCTATGTTTCTGTACTCAAAACATTTTCATAATGAGAAGTTTATGCTAAATTGTGAAGCAATTTTTGTAGGGAAATATTTTTTTGTACGACACTGTTCCTTACTTCGCGCATGTTACACATAAATATACTTTCTGTATATCGGTATATTATGCAAAGTTAATGGTATGTATGTTAAAAAATACATCACATCTGCTAAACAATATTAATCGCGAGAGTTACGGACTGGTTGGTTTTCTTTATTCTATTTATTTTTATTTTCAATATCAAATGTATAAAAGAACAATGTAATATGAACTTTTTTTTCTATTTTTTATCACACACAAACACTCAAGACCAGAACACATATACGATTCCTTTTATCGGTTGTATATAAAGTTTATTATAACTAAACCGACACTAGGCAGACGAGCGACCTGATGCAAAATAATGACCGTCGCATATTTACCACACCATGAAGTTTCCAGTGTATCGCCTTTAAAGGAAAGCTCACTTAAACCTTTTTGAAGAGTTTTGCGCCCGCCTGAAACTAAAGAGATGTCAATTCATTGCCTTCAATGGACAGCTCCTTTTACACCTTTTTACAGAGCGAATAGCGTCCTGGGAATCACGAGGGTCATACCACATCCAACAAGTATGCGGTAGGACTAGTAAATTGAACTAAGAAACGTTTATAAATGTGTATTTTAAATGTGAAATGTAAACACCTGACTTGAACACGCGGCTCTTACGATATGATAGATGTAGGAAAGAAATAAATTAATGTGGCAACATTCTTGATAATTACGCCTTTTTCAAATTATTATCTACTTACGGACACGGGAATGGAAAAAATAACGTAAACGTTGTTAAAATTCCTCCATCATTTGTTAATGCAAATACTAAGTCCATTTTAAGTAACGCTTCGGCCGGAGCTAATCAATTTATAAGTCTTAAGGTTATTAATTATTGTAGACTTCATTAGGGTATATAAGTAATATGTAAGTTACATTGTATGTGGGGTACTTAATAAGGGTAGGTGACATTGGCATTACTCTACTTAATGCTAATTAAGGGCACGGAATGGTTTTTGTATTTCGTTTTAATGAAGAGAAGCATAGGAGCGTAAACTCTTTGTTGGTATTTACTTGGTAAAGGGTTTGATCAAATTTAATGACACACAAGCGACTCAAGCCGGTCGAAAAAAAGCACTATGTGTACCATATAAGAGAGTATGACGTCATTAAATTTACGCTCGATTACCTTCACACATTTGTATGTAACAAGAAATAAGCTTTTTCTGACCGACTGAAACACATGGACTATATAACATTATGTGAAGAAAGGTTGTTCAGGAATCCTAGATGTTTTTGGAATTCAATACTTCGGGTCACTTGTACACTTTGAAAAACCAATAGGTCCAACAGTAAATGACAGACAAGGAGACGGCTTTTCGACCAATTCTATTCAAGACTCAATTTCTTAGGAAATGTTACTGATTGAAACTCATTATTATTTTCTTTCAAAGTTTCGAAAGTGTACAGACGGACTCTTGGTCAACGTATATGTCCTTACTTTACGAAGACTTAAGTATGGCTGAATAACAGTCATGGCTTAATAATGTTAGCTAACTGTAAATATACCCTTATGTAAATTGTTACTCATATATATTCATACTATAGTGCACCCGTTCATGACTTTAGGAAAGCCGGCACGACCCAACGGTAGCCCTTTGTAGCCGACAAAGAGAAATTCACGTTTCAAAATAATGAATTATTCCAAGAGTGTGCCGTCATAATAGAATCGGGTGAAGGAGTTTAGGGCCATTTCAGTTAATAATTACTCCGGAAGCCGCCGAAACGCCGCACTTAATATAAATCATCCACTTAACACTTTTTTCAATGGAGACACAACGCGACAATCGTCTAAATATACCGGGCGCGCATAAAAAGTAAACGATAGTTTATTTTAGTATGAGGATGAGAAAGTGTTCGCCGCGACCTGAGGTACGGCGGACGTCGCTTCGACGGACTCGGCCCGTCCATCATACATGCTCACCTCCCTTTCCTTCGGCACCGGCCCGCGTTCCTCTCCCTCTAACGAGCCGTGCGTGGACCGCGTAAGACAATAACGATGAAGTTTCAAAAGGACATACCTTAGAAATTCGAACCCTAAGCTTTTAGAGACGCGGTTTTTGTTTTCGTTTTCGAAACGATTTGAATAATCGCCTCCGCGATAAGGGCCCCGTCATGCGGCACGATAGCTGGGTTATTTTCGAAACGTAGTTGCTTATATTTCGCCTAATATCTTTTTTTTTGCGCCGATATTGAAAAATGTCGTCGGATGCGTCACGGTCGGCTCGTGTTTAGTATTTTTTACTCGTTTTCCATCAGATGCAAAGGAACACAGAAATGCTTTTTGGCCGTCGCGCGTTATCGCGCGGGAAACCGTAAAAAACTTTTGCGGACGGTCCCCGGCGCGATACGTTTGTATTCAAATTATAGCGCGGAAATAATAACAAAATGTACAACAAGAACCAAGTGTGGATTTCGTCTCTTTATATTTGGCGAGCGATTTATAATGTACGTAATGAATACTTCATACTTTTACGAGATTTTTATTAAGTGTGCCCTTGTGCGCACTTCACTTTTTATATCTTAATCCACTTTACGCACTGATTCGTTTTTAATCCCATGAAAACGTTTGCTCATAAAGTTTTAAAGCGGTGTGAACTAATTGTATTTCAATTAGTTGTTTTATTAAATTATAGGGCATACTTTTGAAAAGCGTGCTAACACATTATTCCATGGAATGTTCATTAATAACTGTTAACAATAATTATTTCAGACAGTACAATTGTTATACTCGTATACTAATTTTAATTTTGTTTATTATTACATTTACAATAGTGTAATTTGGTAACTGAATTGGTAATAAACATTTTTCAGTATTGCGCTACATGGTAAGTAAATATTTACCTGCTCTTTTTAATAATGTAGGTACTTATGAGAAAGGAGTGATAAGGTGGAATAATAACACTAACTTCAACATACGATACCAAATATAAATAAAATAATTGTACTATATTGATACTACGTCAACGCCTCATACCGCCAAAGTTCCTAGTCCAGCGTTTCTCAATCTTTATTAGGCCGTGGCTATTGTGACCCACCAAAACGTGAATTACAAGTTTATAGGATGGCGAATCACAATTTTAAGGACGGCGAAAACAAATTTCAATTTCCACAAAATGTAACTATAGTTATTAAAAGATAAAAAAAACAACGAATTGTAAAATAAAGATAAAGACTTCTTTAGCTTTTTAACTTAATATTTGTTTAAACATTAATATGTTTTTATAGTAAACTGTATCCAAAATAATACATAATATGTGCTGCGACTCGGTACTGCATTTTCGTGGCCCAGTATCAGGTCGGGACCCATCATTTTGGAGACGCTGACCTAGTCCATTGATTTTTGTGCGAGCATCTCTACCGCTTTTCCCGGGGACATTGTAAGAGGCTATGGAATTTTAATAATCCAGGAGGTTCGCAATAGAGTCTGTCAAAGTAAGTCATCTGTTGCGATCACCACAAGCACAACTTAGTGCGTTTGCACTAAGTTGTGCTTGTGGTGATCGCAACAGATGATCGTGGTGTTTACCACGGTACTATTTTATACCAACATTATCGCGGAATTGATCTATTTCAATATACTAACTGGTATTCACGATATGCGGACGGTAAAATTTCTATTATGAATTTGTATGACCTTTATGACCTTTGGGGAACCGTATGAAATTAGGTTCGCAACATGCACATTTACTATTTTTCAGTCTTATAAAACAGAAACATAGACATCTCCATAAACATAAACACTTCCTACATTCATAGCCCCACAGTAGGATTTTCTCCTGTGTCGTAGGTGCCATGAACACACGAAGCCTAATACACAAACACCCAGACCCAGAATATAAATCTAAACTCATCATTCGGATATCTTTCTAGCCGGGTATCGAACCCGGAACCCACTGCGTGTCAGACCGGTATTGTGTCCGCTCCGCCACGCCGGTCGTCGAGTTATACGAACGTCCATATTAAGTAGGTATTTCCTATTTTGTATAAGGAATCACTCACATATTATAGATGTTCCCCAGCACTCAGCATATCTTTTTGGAAATAGACAAAATTATATTTATTACTACAATATTTATAAAGAGGGTCCTTTTTATACCGCTTCATTCTTTATAAATTGCTCACTCATGTTAACGCAGTAATAATTCTCCGCATTATCTATTATTATATCAATTACGGCACAATAATCCCACCTTTGTATGTTACATCAAACATTATTCTTCGTTCACAATGCTCTGCAATATGGGAGATGGTCTGTTTCTAGTAAAAATTCAAAACTTTCCGCTCGAATTCTTATGTTATGTAGGTTTCGAGTGTCAGAGATTTTAAGGCAATGTAAATTTCGAATGGCTTGTTTTAGTAGCCAATTTTTATCGATTTTCGTATTTAAGAAAATCCAATATTTAAATAAATATATAGTTTAGAAAATAAGAATTATATTCATAAATTACATTTTTAATTTTTTGAAATGCCAAAATTATATAAATAAATATTACAATATTTCAAATCAAATCAAGCATTCGGTTTGCACTTTAAGTAGTTATAGGTCATATAATTCATACAATTTGAAATTTGTTTACATTCCACTCCAAAGAGCGTGCCAGTTCGATATCATTCTCACTAAATATACCTTTTACGTTTCCCGTTCTCCGCTTCAGCGTACGCTAGCAGACGCGCCACACCGCTCCTCGCTCCGCTGAGCGGACGTCGGAACGCATTAGACGCTCGGACAGACGCTGTGTTTGCGTGACTTATTAAATATTAAACTGGCGATGTTACGCTAGTTTCGGGTTACCTGTGTGTTACTTGTGTGCTGCTGGTTAATTTATTTAACGAATATACACTTAAAATATACAATGTTGGTGTTGGTCTCACACTTCCTATAACGCTTTATACATTGATACATATTTGTAAAATTTTGTAAACAGAGAAAGAATTATTCAGGTAATGTTACCAGAATTCTGGATTCATTGTGAGAAAACTCATTGTAAGAACCGCAATTTGCATTTTTATATTTGAGTTTAAATGTGGTAAATGGTAACATATTTTCATATATATATATTATCGTACTTATTTATACATACAATGAATATGGCAAGAAATTATGGTATGGTTATATCATATAATTTTTTGCCATAATTATTATCATATTAATTATTTATTTGCTAATGCAAACAACTGAAGCAGCAGTTTCAACTTTATTTTTATACTAGCTGTGCCCCACGATTTCACTCGCACTTAAAAAAATATAAAATAACCTTAAATACTCATTACTTTTGATAGCGCGGATGGATTTCAACGTACACTACTACTACGACTAAATGTTACCTTAAGATATGAAGTGTTAATATATCTTGAATTAAATTCAGCAGCTATATGTGTAAATAATTACACAAATTACTTTTTTGTGGAAATATATGCGATTTAGAAAGAAGAAAGAAAGAAAGAAATAATATATGTATGGATGCGAAACACTAATAGATTTGGTACAAATTTCAGTTTCGCTATTATTGTATTGCCAGTCGTAATATTAATATTCACAGTCGTAATATCAAAAACCAATAAATCATACTACCTATTAAAATGTGCGGAATGCATTCTCCATGAATTATATTGATTTAAACACTAAGCGCCTAGAAACAAACAACACGGTGTCCTAGGTATCTAGTGCTAATTTGAATGTCTAGACGGCCCAATGTATTCTATTATTTGTAATACAATGACTGGGCACTCAAAGAGCTAGCCTATTGTCGGGTAAAGTTATTTATAGAAAAGGTTCTCTTATTATATCGCAGAGGTGGTAAATGTGGGGTTCCGGGTTCAAAGTAAGACAAGAAATGAAGCTATTAAACATAATTATCATCAATTTGGTATGTAAAAACATCACGAAATTACTCTTTTTTTATTCACCACTACAGTCGGGTGGAGTGCTATGTCCACCTGATGGTAAGTGGTAACTGCCGCCCATGGACATCTGTAAGCAACTTCATATAGAACAGAGATTCTATTTGAACTCAATCACACACGCATTGCTCCTCACGAGTGCTAAGATTGCCGCCTTACATGAAGGCGCCAACCATACTCGTCTACCTAATTTCCAATTTAATACTGTGCGTAAAGGTCCCTAATATGAAACCCACTTGAGTAGAATACCCACCAACGGCTTTTTGAAATCTACTGCCTCTTTTATAGGGGTATTGCCCTCCCCCCATGGGTTATATTATACGGGAATACGCTACGTAGAATTGACACTCTAAACCTTCATACATTAGCCCGTACTCTATAGCTAGCGTACTATGTACTTTGAATTCAAAAAAATCTAAGTACCAAAATATTCCACGCTTGTCTAAAATATGCTTCAAAAATAATATTGAAAGGTAGAAATCGTTTTTTTTTTTTTGTACACCATAAAAAATCTACACTAACCTTATTGCTGCAAGTAACCGTGGTCGTCATTTTAATGCATAGGGCAAGGTTTAACAATAATGATAGTCGCTTGGTCATATTTCAATGATAAAACTTGCAGGACTATTCACGGGATTGATTTATAAAGCAGACGGGCTTGATAGAACGTCTTCTAGATGCTATTTT
>DWTU01000486.1:0-17064 GCA_018251515.1 Cecropterus confusis
CAGGTGCGGTGCTACTTCCGAAGACTGAGATAATGATTTTTAAGATGTTTACCAGGTGGTAGAACCAGTGGAGTTCGACCGGGGAGGTACCACCGCCACATCTGTTTCCAGCGTGAAGCAATTTGCGTTTCGCTGGAAGGGTGTGGTTGCCGGCTCACTTATATATGAGGCGACCACCCTAATCCTCAAGAATAGCAACGCATCTGAGATCGACTTCAGATAGAACCCCTGCTCTACATGAAGTTGCTTACAGATGTCCATGGGCGGCAGTGGCCACTTACCATGGGGTGAATGGCATGCTCGTTTGCTATTTCAATCAGATGAAAAACGAAATGATCACCTCATTTATAAGTGAACTGGCAACCACACCCTTCCACTGGAACACAAGAATTGTTTCACGCTAGAAACAATACTGGCTCCACCAATTGGCAAGACTATGAACCTATTCGAACGCTTCGGATATGTTCTCTTCTCGACTCGGTCTTCGTTCAGACCAAAACACTGCAGCTCAGGACGCAAGAAGTAGCTCAAGAAGAGTTTTGCCATCTTAAATCTCTCTAACGGTCGATCGATGGTAGGATTATTCGGTAGGATAATTTTTTAACCGACTTCCTTAAGGAAAGAGGTTATCATTCTATTTGTCACATATATATTATTTCAAAGAAATTTAATTTATTACTTGTATCCGGTTGCGTATGACAGTTAGGTATTTATTTTCAATAAGGTTTCTTATGTAATGTCCTCTATTATTGCGTGCAGTTAGAAAACTGGTTTATTTTGTTTTGGTAACGTGCAAGTATGCATTAAATTAAAGGCTTAAAATAATTTTATATATAAATATGAGTTGCACCGGTCATGCAGTCCATCTGATATTAAGTGCTAGTGTGTCGGTGCCACCAAGGTTTCGAACCACGAAAGTCTAGGACCTTTTGAATCTAACTGGTAAAATTTCACGCAAGTGAAACCGCACTGCAATCAAATACAAACTCGTAACACGTACGTGCAAGATGTAGATTGAACTTCCTCCTGAGGATTCCCGGAGCTTTATGAGATGGGGTTCTTCAAAAAAGGTGCGAAAAGAGCTCTCCTTTCAAGCCGGAGATGCATTGACGACTCATCTGGTAATGCAATTGCAAATATCTATAGGGATCGATGACTACTTTTCATCAGGAAGCCCGTCTGCCTTGCTGGCTGCCTTAGGTCTAAGTATAAAAAAAGTAAGACAAACTGTACCTAGCTTGGATACTGAATGAAGTCTCTGTAAATAGGACCTGTTTGAAAATCGGACAATTACACATTTACGCGTCCAATTTTTTCTTTTCAATACATCAGCTGGCAACCTGGCATCTTAAAGAAAAGAACCTGTTTCTGAAGTAGGTTGAAAAAAGAAAAAAAAAAAACACCGCTATGGCGGACGGTCGAACAGCTGATATGATTACCTACGCAGCTTGCGTTCCATCTTTCATCCTTTTCTAATGCAGAGGCGTTTGTTTATACACAAGAGAGACGGATAAAGGTTTGGAGGAATGGGAAGGATAAAATTAATATAGCTGTGCGTGGGAGCTGTGTTGAGAACATTTATTTCTGGATTTTTGACTTATGTTTACAAATGGTGTAGAAATTTATAACATGTAGGGACAATTTATTAATAAGTTTCTAATATAACATGATTATGATGATTTGACGAACCACGTGGAGCGGTCACCATACCGGTCTGACTCTGACAAGCAGTGGGTCTCCAGTTCGATCCCCGGCCAGACAGACGTCTGAATGATGAGTTTAGATTTCTGTCCTGGCACCCACGACACGGCAGAAAATCCTTGTGTGGGGCTATGAGTGTAGAAAGCGTTTATGGTTATAAACTTATTGTAGTAAAATAAATGCGAAAATATGTGACGATGTACCTACCTATGTGTGTTTGTTACTCCGTCACGCAAAAACTTCTAGTCGTATTTCGCTGAAATGTAGCACCCAGATAGTTTATGACCAAGATTAACACATAGAATAGTCATTACTCTGGTAGACGTGACCGAAGCGGGCAGAGCCGAGGGAGTAACCTAGTATAGAAAAAAATATATTTTTTGGCATTTTACTCGACGTGTTATTTCTTAATAAGATGGTTCTCAAAGAGCAAACACCGATAACAATCTCTAGGGAAGAGTTCTTCCTACACAATCAATGTAGAGCTCTAGTCCTTGTCCAAGAGACTCATTGAAATTCTGAAGATGTCCGGTGCTTACCGCAGCCTACTTGTAATACGAGAACCTTATCTACAAGCAAATGTTCCAAGAATACACGTTTAAGAAATAGCAGTGCAAGGATTTTATTTAATAGAATAAAAAGATCAATGTATATATTTGATCCTGATATGAGCAGGTTTCTTTAGTTTAGAATGAGTGTTTGTTTTTAATTTATGACTTTTTATGCTTACGGAGTGATTTTTGAACGTTGATAGTAATAAATTATTTAAGAAATCTATATCCTACATGGATACACACATACGACATTTAAAAAATGAATGTTTGACTGTATGTCATTTAAAGAATCGTACCTATGCATTTGATCATGTGATGATCTATAGCAAAGTTGTTGTGCATGAGCCCACAAAGGTTTCTGAGTTGGTACGACCAATTTTCGGCAGATGGCACTGGTATTCAGATTTATTATAGTGGCGTAGCAACGCGCACAGGGTACAGCTAGTTACTTATAAAAAGTCGATAGCAATGTTCCTCTTTCTGGCTTAAAAAAAAACAATTAACTAACGCATGAAAACAAACGAACATCCATACATATAACAAAAACGGAGAGTCCACGTATACATCGCATAAATTTTCAAAATAAATAGCCAGACTATACCTGAACAAACTGAAAATAAGTAATAATAGAAATTTCTTAATTTTATTATAAGTTCCGTCCACTCTAGCATTTTAAGCGCTATTGAAATCGCAGGTACGCATATAAGACTCAAGCGAAATTCCTTATGTACCAAGTTTCGGGTAAAATCAAGCAGAAACAATCTTAACCTCCACAGTGAGCTATCAGTTACACGAGGGATAAGATGCAAAGTTCCCGCACGCCATTCATATGGAAAGCAGCGCTCGGCAGCTCCGCGCTGGATGAATGGTCCTTTAATACCGAGATCTCTGATAAACGCCGTAAGAAAGGCTTATTGATGTTAGTAACGCGAAATATGTAACCTTTACCTTTGCTCCAACTTATTTCCGCTGCATAAGTTAAATTTAGATGACTTGAGAACAAGTAACGTATTGTACACTCATAGTTTCGTACGATATGTAAACTTAAAGTATTATATTCTGAACAGAAACTTAATTCAACGTTATGTAAGTCTAGCCGAGAATCGATCTTCGACCCCGCTATAGATCAGGTTTTCATGGTATCGGCTATGACTAACATCACTACAATATTTTTTGTACCTGTACGAAAATTATGAAGAACTTCAAAATAATTTGGAACACATTTTTCTTAACCGACTGCTCAAAAACGACTGATTGCAATCAAATTTATTTGATTGTTTTTGAGTAAAGTGATGCGTTTTCGCCAAAATAATAACATAAAAGTATTATAATGTGTACATTTTTAGATATACATATTATAATACTTTTATGTGCTACATATATACTACATATTATCATAAAAATGTCGTCCACTTCTTTCTTCCCTATTTACAGGCGCCACTTTTTTAAAACTATAAAGCCTGTATCACTCCGAAAACTGAGACGATTCTAATGATATTTCATATGACACAATCTGTAAAGCCGTTTAGGCTGTACCCGTTTGATCTGACCAAAGAAATGAGCATACATACATACGCATGAATAACTTACCCTCCTTCTGAGGCAGTCGAGCAAGTTCGAAGTGTTCAAACTTACTACTCAAAAGCAACACATGTATGTCCCTCCTTCTATTATATCCTCCTTCTATTATCTAAGGACGATAAACCCAATAAGTCTATTGACGATTTAATGCCCAAGCCTTTTATTCCTAAAAGATTTAAACTTAATAGCAGAGAGCAGTTTTCGAAGTGGTGGTTTAAATAAATCGTCAAAACTGTCGCCGGAACTGTTTACAGAGGCTCACGGCCGCCCTCTTATCCCACCACGATTTATAATAACCCTCTTTGTATCCTACGACACGATACATTGTCCTAACTTAGTTATACACCAAATAAGTATAAATATACTATTAAGCAACAGACAGCACAACCTTCTTAGTTTTTAAATTCAATTTGATATCAATATTTTTAGCATTTTTATTGCAAGGCATAGGTTATTTTCAGCTCCGACCGCTTCTGTCACGTCTTTCACGAGTTAATGAGTGTACTATGTATTATTGTCTAGGACATAAACTTTGTTCCTTAGCCATAAACCTGTGTGCCAGATTTCAGCAAAATCTATGCAGCAATTTTTGTGTGAAAGGGTAACAAACACACATATCCTCAGAAATTTTCGGATTTATAGCATTAATAAGATTCACCTTAAGTCTTTATTGTTTTATTATTGATAGTTAACGAATAAAATGTATATGAATATAATATATTTCACTAGTAGTTTTACTTATGTTCAAGACTTAGCCTATAAGTAAGTAATTAATGATAGTAACATGCACATGTAATGCATGTATTCATAACATACATGCATCAAATATTCAAATATAAGTATGAGAACTCTACTTTTCCAGTACGTGTATAATCAAATTTACGTATATTTTATTGGTCAATTAAATGTTACAAGGAATATACATAAAAATAATATATATAATGCAATAAAATAGCCAGCAAGTGACATTCTCAGTTATACGACACGTCCACGACTATTCTATTTTATTACCGAAACACTAAACGTCACTTTATAAAGAAATCCTTAATAGCCCTATCCGATTTCCCAGTTCCTTTTGCTATTACTTTAGCTGTTGTTACGCAAAACTAGCCTCTATCCAATCGAAATAAGTTTGTAATGTAGTTTATAGAATAGTAAATAATTGTGGTCGAAGTACAGGCGTGCAGACAAGGAAATATTCGTTTTAAACTCAATCCAATTCCGGTTAGAAGTGGGGATTGTGGATTTGCGTCGGCTCTCGGCCATTTATGGATCTATAGAGGTTCCAACTTATCCAGTGCTGGAATGGAATTATTGGAATATGGACACGCCGTAATCGATTTCATGAAATGGTTCAACGGGCAGGCGATTCTGTGATTGCTTAATGGTAATAATAGCGCTAACAGTGAGAAAGCATTTATTTTGTTGTTACTATGCAGTAAGAAATATTTGAAGCAAAATATTGGTATTCACAGAATATTTTAAATATTTTAATGTACGTTAGGTACCTGGGCACAAGGCATCTGTGGAGAACAAATGGGGCATAAGAGCTATTAAATACACGGCTTTACGAAGAAAATAAGAATATCATTTGAATAGCTAATTGAAGATTTCAATAAATGAAACTACTATTAGTGAATCAACTGAGCTTTTTTGTCATCAGCGAAAGATGTTGAAATAATACAAGAAGCTAAAATAAGAACGAAGTCAATATAATTTCAAAAGGTCACTGAATACTATGGGCATCTGTGTTAAGACCCAAATAGCGCTGAAGTCCTAACTTGAGGTCTCCTGACTCTCCTTCTCCCGTGACCTTATTTCTTACTTGCCTTTACCTCACAACGCTTTAAATCATACAATGGCGCCTAATACTGCTATTATAATGCATAAATTGGTGTTAGTGATAGCCTTATGCTTGAAACTCGGCCTCTCAATCGACCGTCCGAGATTCGAATCCTAGGATGCACTACTGATTTTTCCAAAATGATATGCGAATTAGAAAATATTTATTACTGCTTCACGGTGAAGGAAAACATCCTAAGAGATCCTAAAAAAATAAGAAATAAAAAATAAAAGTTCTCCAAGGTGTGAAAGTATACCAATTTGCACTTGGTCAGCGCGGTAGAGTATGGCCTAAACCCTTACATTCTGAGAGAAGATCCGTGCTCAGCCGTGTGACACTAATGCGATTTTTTCATGTCAGATTGAAGTAACAAACGAGCATGCAGTCCACCTGATGGTAAATTTTTACTGTCGCCCATGGACGTCTATAAGCAACTTCATATAGATCAGGAACTCTATTCTATAACAAGAACTGTTCAATAACAGTTCAATACAATAACTGTTCAATAAGAATTGTATCTGAAATCAATCACACATGCATTGGTAAACGTTGAGTTGGGTTGGCACTCCCTTCCATCGAAACACAAAACTGCTTCACGCTAGATATAGGTGTGGCGGTGATACCTGCCCGGTCGAACTACACTGTATCTAATACTAAATAAAGATAAGTTTATTCATCGGTGGATGAGTTTCAAGTAATTTGCTACACCATGAATAAAATAATAAAGCCAAAAACAACCTAAATTCGATTTTAACTAGAAGTTTCAGTAATCGTTCCTCCAACGCAATCCCGAGGATGTCCTCGGCTCACAATGCGAGTACAACACGCTTTACAAATTGGAGCCTATGCTTCAATGTGGTTATTATCTAATTCCCGGCTAAGAGGATTCAAATGCTTGGCAGTCTGTCCGTGCGTATAGCTCGCACTTGGCAATACGCAAATATCAGGAGACCGCGTACGAAGTTTAAAAATATACCAAAACTTGTCAAACGTCGCGAATTATTGGTAAAGTTTGAAGTACTTAAAAGTGTTTTAGTGTAACGTTTGGCATAGTTGGTGATGATTTGTGAAGTGTTCTGTGCATATACGTGGTGACACTCATGATCAAACAGAGCGCAAATCAGAATGTAAGTCATCAAATATTTGGTGCCTGAAAATTTCCTTGCTGCTATAAAAATGGTACTGGATTTAAACATACCTTTATGTAGAAGTAAAGATAAGATATAAGTCCTACCAGAATCCAACAGTGCTTAAACAGTACTAGGCACTGTTGCAAAATAGAAACAAGTTCGGCGGTCATATTGAAGAAGTATATTTTTCACTAAATGTTCTTCCACCTTCAAAAGTACTTACTGTTTATAGATTTATAGTATTAATGAATAAGTGCACAAAGTTCATGGTAATAACTGTATGTACGCCAAATATATTTCCCTTAAAAAAAAACGAATTAACTTAAACAAAAAATCCTGTTATCCGGAACACCTGTCGGGATTCGACGTCGTAATGCCTTAAGTAAATGGTTATTCTATTCAAAGTGAGGGAGGGAGGTAAGAATCGAAGCGATAATAGCTTAATCAGCCGCTATCAGTTGACAATGGACGCCGGGATGGAAATGAGCCCCCGTTCATGCCGAACATGGTAATGACCTACGAACGGGGATGGTGACGCCTTAGCTGGTATAGGATTAAGAAACGGTAAAAAACAGGTTTATCCATTGAAAGGTTTTGTATTAAAGGTACAATATCGTTTAAGATCAAGCATAGCCCGAAGTTACAATAACATTTTTAGTCGCAAAATTGTCCATCTATCTTAGGTAGGTTCTCACTACACCCATGACAGACATGTCAATAATTCCAATCAGAAGTACTAGGAAGACTTAGTTGAAAGGTTTTTGACCTTAGGAGTGGCAACACAATTGTGAACTAACTCAGGTGAAACTCTGACCTAATCTATGGTTAATAACAGATTTTTATAGGCGGCAGTGGTCGCTTACTATCAGGTAGATGCATGCTTTATTGCAAATGTTATATTTGTATTGAACATAAAAAAAGCTTGAGTTTGAGTACGCAAACAAACAACAGAAACATGAAGAAAAAGCTCAAAATAATGCTACTGCATATATCTAAAAAAGGGCTTAACGGAGGTTGTCCTACCAGCATGTTTGAATAAGGCTTAAACAGCACATTCATTCTGAAAGGAGACCTTAATCCAACAATGAGACAGTAATAGGTTGCTGACGACCACCGAAAACACTATTCATGACATTATAATATTATTCAATGTCCTTAAGGAAGTATACAACATCTTTTCCTTTATATTTTAACACCTTACACAAATCTAAATACACACACGTGCCACGCCATACCCAGCTCATAAGCGATAAAAATACATAATCCAACTAAGCCAAGATTAATTACAAGCCATTTGAATATTAATTCACTTAAAACAGACGAAGTACAGTGTTTAGAAATGCGATATGAAAGCATTTCTCATTCCCAACTAATGGTAATGACGGCAACATACTTCCACGCGAGTAATGTTTCATGGGAGTGATATAAGAGCGTGTTTGTATGGTGACAGCCACATGGGGCTAATTAGTAGTTTACAGTTAAACGTATATCTTCTGCTATTTACAATTTTGATTAATAACGATCTTATTTTTATTTTATTTTGATGATTTTTTACTTGGCTGTTAATCTTTGAATTAGTACAACCCTGCGTAGTGCAACGCACTGGTACACTTGAAATCATACTATTATATTTATATTACCGTTTGAAGGACGTATTCTTTTTTATTATAGAAGACGCAAACGAGCGTGCAAGTCTACCTGAAAGTACGTAAGTGGTCTCTGCCGCCCTTAGTCATCCTTTTTCGACCATAGATAAGATTAGACCCCTACCTGAGGTTGGCTTCAGATGCTTCACTTCCCCTGAGGCCTCGAATATGTGTATCTCCACTAAACACTGCACTTAACACTGCTATCAATACGTAGAAATAGCGTAGTAGTAGAGGCAGAAGTGCCGCCGAATTCTCTCCACAAAAAGTTCTACCGCATTCAAAAGGAGGCTTCAAGAATTTGTTATTGAGGTAAATACAATTTCACGAGGTATTATCTCTTGATTATCAGGGGTAACAGAGCATTGTTAGATAGAACTCCTATTTCGCGACAATCACAGATCTATAAGCGTTAAGTAGTGGTTATAGACGTCAAGTGGTCGACTTGTTTATTTGTTACTTGTATTGTTGATCCTTATTTCACCATTATTATCAACTCTTTCCCAAGGATGCGATGAGATTAACCGTTGGCCACCACATTCGGCAGCTGCGGAAGTAGACTTCATATATGTACCTAAAAACGTAATGTATGATAGTTATAAGGAACGCAAAAACTTATACTAAGACTTAAAATACAACGATAGCTGATGAAACATTAACATTACAGTTCATTAACTAAATTAATTACCGAATTGCCTAAAGTCAATTCACTATGCTAATAGGAAATACGTGAAGTAGGGTGTTGCGAGGATCGTAAATGACATGAAAAGCTGTTCATGGCGCTTTGTTGTACAAATTTCCATGCCGTCGTGCTTGTCGTCGGTAAGGAGTGGCGAGTAAAGTTTATTGTCCTAGTTATTTACCCGACTGCGTCAGAGGGTGGATAATGTTTTTCGAGCGTATGCATCAGTGAGTGCCATTTTATTGGCATGCGCTACAGGCCAAACGGTTTGATGGATTGTGACGTATGGCATATCAGTAGAACCGTCTTAGCTTGCAGAGAGATAGCCTATATAATTTTTAAAATTGCGCCTGTAAATGCTCTACTTTCAAAAAGGGGGGCGGCGGAGGACGACTTTTTTATTATCGACCATTCTGATACTGTAACATTTTTCGTGAGTATTTTTATTTTTACGAAAACTCATATAAAGCAGTAAATTAAATATATCATTATAAACAAAAAAAATCGTTTTAAGTAGTCGGGTTTTTATTTTAACTCTTAACAATGTCACTAGTTTACTTATTTCTGTTTAATAACATCAGTGTTAAGCGCTACTGTATTCTGGTTTGAAAGGTGTAGAGGAAACATACTTTTCTGAGGTAGTGTAACTTAGTCCTCAGGGATAGCAAGGGTGTGGCCAAAATCAGGTAAGGCTCTGATCTTATTTGGAGTGGCTGACAGATGTCCATGGGCGGCAGCGACCATTTACTAGCAGATGGAGTGCATGCTCGTTTGCATTTCCCTATTACAATAAAGAATTAAAGTTCAACCTCTAATATAGCCCTAAAATATATAACTATTTCAAACGATTTATAGTATTAAGTAGTTAAATGATTTTGTATTAATAAGCTGGGAATATATGTATATTGTGTGATATCTACATGAGAAATATAGATTACACGTTTATATAATCTAGTACAAAATTCCTTCCAGACCCACGGGCTCAAGTTCTGCCTCGCTAAATATAAAAGAATTATGATGATATAAACCAGTACGCGCAACCACAATCACAAACCAGTACCTCATAACCGGGATTCATTTCTAGAGATTTGCGTTCAGGAAACCGATCGCATTCATTGTGGCATTTGTAAGTTTCTAATCTATCGCCGATGCAGGTGGAGCGGACCCTGAGCGCAATAAAACACACAGCGGTGGCCGCGGGTTCGATTCCGCGATCACGTGCTACAGGACTATTAATTACGAACTACCGCCCGCCAGAGCTACCCTGGCTGCGTTGTGTGGAGACGTTGTTTTGTTTTTAACATCGTTTTGTAATATATAGAAGTAGTGAATGTAGTTTGTACTGTAACTAATGATAAATAGCCCCCGCCATCCTACTTTCCCTTAAATGTGAGAAAAGGTATAAAAAACGAAATGAAATGAAATGTCTTTATTTTGTATAGGCCTACGGGGGCACTTATTGTCATTTACAATATTTTTTCTTACACTACCACCGGATCGGAAAATGACCTCAACTGAGAAGATCCGGCAAAAAACTCAGCGGGTTTGTCTTTTATTACCTTTTTTTAACCATCTTGTTTCTTTCATGGGAAATAAAAGCTAGCTCCAGTATGTTACCTCAACATGAGGCTTGTTCGGCAAGATACGCTAAACGCTAATACGATAAAGGTGATAGAACGAGTATAGTTCGAGGAGATACCCCCGACACACCTATTTCTTGCGTGGAGCATTTTCGGTGGAGGGTGTAGTTGCTCACTTTCATAACAGGCATCTGTGATTGACTTCAGATAAAACCCCTGTTCTGTATAAAGTTTCTTACAGATGTCAATGGGCGGCAATAGCCACTATTCATCATGTAGACCAAACAGGAATAAACGAAAAACATGTAATTTATACGTGACGTTGATGCTAATCATTGATCAAAGCAGTCACAGCCTCCATACTCATCTTTATTAAATTATTTTTCACAAACTTTTTAGAAAAGCCGAATACGGTACGCATTGTTGTATGACAGTGAAATGAATAAGGAAAACATCAACTTGCAAGGTTAACGCGTTATCATTCCCTGCTGACTTGCTTTTTCTTTGTTATGCAGCTTCGTTCATTCAGGTATCATCAAATCACATTGCAGGAAAGTACGATAAGCTAGGATGTAACAAAGTGGACAGATAAATTAAAGCCTCTTCCATATTTCTGCACGTTGTCCCAAATACTTCCACAGTACACCGTATATCATACCGGGCGTTATCAGCGCCGCCCCGGCCATTACGGATTAAAAAAACACTTCGCGACCCATCTAGATACGCCTTAACTCTAACCTTAGACCCAAACGACTTAAGTCACCAAAAACCCTCACGGGAAATTAACCTTAAAAGCATTGCGAAAATACTGGCGAAAAATATTTTTCCTGTGAAGAATAAAGGTCGATTTAATTTGGATGTCCAGTGAATTAGTAATGAAATAAAGTGGACACAAGGGACACGCGTTCGGCTCACCGGCCATTTCATCCTTGTCCGGCGGCTTCCGGAAATTAATTTTATTAATATGGACCTGGTTTTCGTATAATTTTATCCGTTTGTTAATTTGGATTGGTTTAGATAGGTACGAAACACCATAGCTCGGTATAAATGATCACATTGAAATAGCAAACGAGCATGCAGTCCACCTGACGGTAAGAGGTTACTGCCGCCCATGGACGTCTGTAAGTAATTTCATATAAAACGGAAGTTCTATCTGAAGACGAACACAAATGCGTTGCTACTCCCGAGGACTGAGATGATCGCCTCATATATAAATGGACCGGCAACCACACTCTTGTAACGAAGCGCAAGAACTGCTTCACGCTAGAAATAGGTGTGGCGGTGGGACCTCCGCGGTCGAACTACACCGGTTCTACCACCTGGGAATAAATGATATTAATGATGATAGAGAAGATAACATAACATAACAAATGACATAAGATAAAATAACAAATGACTAAATTCGGAAATTTTGATTGTTATCATTACTTTTGCAATACTGGGTATATATGAAAATTTATTTACTACTTAGAATTAATCTAACTAAAATTATTACAACTGCAAAAGTTTCTGAGGATGTTTGTCTGTTTGATACTTTTCACACAACAACCTAGTCAGATTCCGAAGTTTGGCACACAGATAGTTTATGACCTGAATTAATACATGTGACACTCATTACCGTGATTACGGGCGAGCGGAGCCGCGGGAATAATCTAGTCGCAATATAAAACCGGTCATCGAAATAATGCAATTGAAGTCCATACACAGTAAAGGTTCCAACGAACCGTTCAAACTTGAGCTGTTCACCTAATAGTCACGTGCTTATGATTATCACACTATTTGAAACTGATCGCAGATATAGTGTTACCTCAAAGAACAAAGTCGGATTGCTTCGAGCTGTAATTGTCAGACTATCACTCCATTCAATTAGAGTACAGTAACCCGATCGCAGTCTTTAAGATAAAGTGGAACGACGCTGCTACCACAAGTAAAGAATGAAGATTGACTTCATTGATTTTAAATAAAAATAAAAGTAAATATATCTTCACATAAGCTCTATATGTTAAACAAAAAGTAAAAACAATGCCACATGATGTAAATGTAATTGCTTCCCCTTTAGAAGTACATCCTGTTATGTCAACGTATCGCCTGAAGATAATTTATTGTCCATAAATATAAAATAATTGCAATTCTTTAACGGCTCACGTCGCGTGAATAAATCTACATTTGCTTATTCCTAATTTACTACAAGTTTACAAACTTGCAAATTAACTCCCCTAACTTATGACTACAATCATTTATGTTAGTTCCAATGGCAATAACAATTTAAGCACTGCAAAAAGGTATCTCGGCGTGAGTAGAAAACACCGAGTAATTTTAGCTATAATATGAGTTATGTTGAAAATAAAAGTAGAAGAAAGGACACATACAAGTATAACATACGATTGCTAATTTATGATACTCATGTATTTGAAAGATGCGACGAAGCAACAAAGAGATAAATACGAAAGCACTATGAAAGCATATATTACTTTCCTAACATTCACTTGACAAGACATCGGACTTCACTGATAGTAGTAAAAGCATGAGACGTACGTTTACGAAGTCGACCCGAAGTGCATTTCTTAGCGGACAGGTTCTCGCACCGGGCATTCCGGCTTGTTGCACACCCGTACCGACGGTAAACCGTCATAACCACCACGCCCATCGCAGTTCAATCTCAACCATGATCGACACAAATTAAGTCATAAAACGGACCAATAGTCGTACCCTGTGTAACCCCTTGCATCACCATAACGGGTTCCGGTTTCGAATGATATAAAACGTGACAAGGACTGAGCGATCACTCAATAGAATGAGTTTTATTTCGAGCCTACGACAGATCAATGTCGAGTAGCTTTTTATTTTAGGTTCGCATAGCTTTCTTTATGGTGCACGCAGTCGAATGTCTAAGTGAATTCTGCATGAAGCGTGTTATTGCGAATTGAACGTTAGATATGTTGTTACTGGGTGTATTTTTTATAATTTTTGGAGTATCTTCGGGCTATTTTGTTGTTGGATGGTTTATCTGTCGAACGTCAATTAGCGTTGCTGAAACAACCGGTCCGACCTACATAGCCATAGTGCGATGGATATGAACGGGACTTGTCGGTGGCTAAAACAGGCACCTAAAGCACTGTTTTCCATCATGTATAACTTGGCTGTTGATGTTCATGGTTTTCTAAATTGGACTGATGTTCGTCATTTCAAATATTTGTTTGTTTTAATAATAATATATAATAATAAAAATATTATACCATCCCTTTTATACCTCACACGTTACGTAGCACTCTTATCAGGCATAAATTGGTGTGTCTTTCTTTCTTCAAAAGATGAATGATAGTATAAATTAAAATACATCCAGTTAGGCTACGTCTGTGGTAAATCTTAAACGGTAATTGCTGACCAGGGACAGGTTGTTGATTACGAGTGCCGTAAATAAAAATATTTCTTAAGCATACGTTTTAACTTAAATACTTCCAACCGTTGCATTCAATATGGCATTTTGTTCGTGTAATTAACTTCTATTATTTAAAACTAAACATAATTTCATAGGACGGGAATTATTTAGAATCTCCGTAGTTTATTATTATGACTTTTCTTTGGTCGCCCCTTAAATCAACGTACAGCTGTGACTCATGGCATAAGGTAAGGATCTTGCTTCAAGTAATAGGCTATTTAAATAATTTGCGGTAACCAATAATTTTCTGTCAAGGCTCGAGTTTATCGCACTCATCTTAAAATCATTCTAGGGAGGATGTGTATTATGTGTCGTTAAACCCATATTAGGAAAATTAAATTTAATTGTGTTAAATGAATCTCGCGGCATAGGACTTATGCCGGTCCATTCGCTCGTTTATCACACTTGGGATTGCAATTTGTCTCGCTAATTGTTTACATTGCTGTAACCCGTTATTAAAAAACATTTATGATAGTTCAACTATTATTATAGACTTATAGTCGAACAATTACAATTACAAACACTGTTCGTAAAACATTGAGACAGCGTTAGTTCGCTAACAGTCACAGGAATGTAAATAATACTTTTCAATAATAATGTCCAATCGTCAGAATTTCCATCAATTGTTTAAACATTTTATGACAAGACATATAACTGTATATTGTATTTTTAATTAAAATGAGGAAAACATAAAATAATTAATATTTAAGTTGAATATATCAAGTCTAGGTGAAATTTGTTTACTAATCTACTTCATCTTCCTTAGTAGACAATTTTCACTAGTGACCAAAGAATCTTAGACTTGAAGTGTTTAAAAAGGCATAAACTTAATTATACAAGACTCGACTCTAAAGTTAACACTCAGTTGCGGAGTCCTTTCAGTGTTAGAACGTCGTCCTAGTCGTGTCAGCTCGTCCTGGTCGTGTAAGGCGTTTAAGCCAACATGGATATATGTGTGCACTGAAAACGTTTGCAGTAAACATGGAAATAAAGTTCTTTTATAAAAGTCACAACTTTTAGGTAAAAATACTTAAGACGTAAAAAAACTAGGTTATCTATTTGTAAATAGGTAAAATTGAGTCAAGTCTTTACAATGGGACTCAAAAACTGGATCATAAGACTTTAAATAATAATTATAGAGTACAATACGCTTTGCAGCAAGCATTTAAGCGATTCGCCAATCTGTATCACGAGGAAAGTAATAAAAACAGGATTCAAGTTTTGGGGACCCAATAATATTATTTATTTCGGAATGGTACCGCGGGCCGCGAGGAGCACAAAAACAGCCGGAGCAAGATGTTGCGCGACGTGAGAGTTGTGCGAATGTGGCGGCCATATTGGACGACGGTAGGGCTGGGACAAGTTCATAGTTATCCCGGATAAAGGATAAGATAAAGCCTATAAGTTAAATGAAACATAAAGAAATGAAACGTCTTTATTTTGCATAGACCTACGGGAGCAATTATAAATTGTCAATAATAATATTTTTTCTTATAATACCGCCGGATCGGAACATTGAGACCCAAAACTGAGAAGATCCGCCAAGACCTCAGCGGGTTTGTCGTTTTCTTTTAATAACTTTTTTTTTAACCATACTTTTTACATGGGCATGGCATTTGGCTAAACTAGAGGCTTTTTTGGCAAGAAACGCTATACTTTAACATTTAATTAATTATTGAAATATATTATTGTATCATGCAGTCATCAATATTTTATTAAACGTGACATTGCTTATTAATTGAGTAATGGTATCGGATAACTAAATTAGTTAAAAATTGCTTATATTGCTAACTACCTAATATTGCAAGTAGTACATTTATAGTATATCACCTTTCAACATAAACTTTAGTATTAGAATTTAAAAATTATATACTTCTTAATCAAAGTACATGATAATAAAATATGGTGAGAAAACTGATTCACATAAAGTGAGTGCAAATGATACCACATACAAAGCAGCCAGTGCATTGTGACGTAAAACCAATTGCCTAATAATCTGAGTATGTTTAAACTTTCAAAGTGCCATTGTCAAAAACAAAAACAGCGTTATTTTACATGCGTAGGAGCAACCCTAGTTCCGGCTGATAAAGACCGCGGCTATTAGGGATTAAGATGTGATCAGGATTGGGTCCCGCGGGATTTGCTTTGAATACAATCTGTTACTGTATCTAGTTTTACTTTTTTTTCCTTTTCCGCCGCATTCAATAGACACGCTGTACGTCGCTTCGATTTCAGTTTTCGCAGCAGTTTTTAATTTCATCGTAGTGGTTTTTGAATGAACGTTTCCCGTTTGGAACCCAAAAAGGCATTGTAGGAAAACATAAATATGTACAGACAGAAAATATGTCGTAAGAGCTCTCGAGAGATGGACTTCTAATTTAAAAGTTACCCTGGAAATACATGTACGGGAGATGATATATAACTGTAACAACTGTATGTGAGACGTTGATCTTACCTAGGGTTGATTATAGATGTCCATGGGCGGCAATAGCCACTTACCATCCAGTGGGCTGCATGCTCATTTGCTACTTGCATACTATAAAAAAAAGTTGGATAACTAAAAAATATACGAAAAATACAGGTTAAGCCAGTGTTTGGAATGAAAGCGCAAGAAAATGTGTTTACAAGACAGGTAGTGAATAGATGGCGGTGGATTTAATTTTTATACCTGATATTCAAGTTACTCTGTGGCATGGAGACATTGACAAAACAACCATTGCGACCATCCAGTAGTTTTTGCGTGAAAACCGGAGAACAGACAGACAGACAAAAAAATTCAAAATACATTATAGCCTATATGTTGCCGAGGACTAATAGCTTAATAACAAAAAAAAGATTCATCAAAATCTGTCCAGTAGTTTTTGAATTAAAGCCGCGCAACAGACAGACTTTGACTTTGAAAGTAGTC
>DWTU01000487.1:0-17061 GCA_018251515.1 Cecropterus confusis
GTATTTAACTCAACAAAAGGAGGTAGAACTCTTTGTGGTTCGACTCCGGAAACACCACCGACACACCTATTTCTGCCTAATGACAGCAGGGAGACTTATCCAAGGCCAACTTAGTCCTCAGTGGTAACTTTGGCTAATCTCAATGAGATCCTGATATTATTTCGGGTTGATAACAGATGTCTATACGGCAGTAGCTACTCACCATCACTGGACTGGTGGACCGCATGCTCGTTTGCTACTTTTGCCAGGTGGTAGAATCAGTATAGTTCAACCAGGTTACTACCGCCACACCTACTTCTAGCGTGAATCAGGTGTAGTTGTGTACGAGGTGGCTATCTTAGTCCTCAGAAGTAGTAACGCATCTGACTTGACTTCAGGTAGAATCTGCTCTATATGAAGTTGCTTACACACTTGCTCGTTTGCTTTTATAAAAAACCTGACATTAATATTTGCAAATGCCATCGGAAAAAATATTATTTTGAGTTTTATTATTGTAATGTACTTTAACCGACCTTCATATGTGTATGCGAGTTCTTTAGAAAGTTTTCTTTTACTGGAAAAGAATAGTAAATCAGTGTGAAAGCACATTTTTCTTTATACAAACTCATTAATAAATGCCACCATTTTAACCCTCGACCTTCCGAATGCGTTCACTTAAATAGCTACCGCTATTTACTCACCAGTGGTTTAACCACTCCTTATTCCAGTTTGGGCTGAAGTGATTTTGTTTTCTATTTTCATTTTCAAGGTTGTATGTTTAAAAAAATCAGCGACACGGACAATCAGTGAACTTAATACATAAAAGTGACCCACTGGACATGTAAAATTTAATGTCATAACTTCGAATAAATATTTTTTTAATAAATTACGTAATTAGAGGTACTTATTTCTCGTTTTAAAAAGCAAAAATCATCATATGTAGATCGTAATGTTTTAAGTAGAGAGTTATTATCATACAAACTTTTATTGTAGTATTGTGTTTATTACGGTAAAGAGTACCTACTGTATGTGTTGATCCAGAATATAAACTATACGTTTGCTAAATTTTATTCAAATCCCATTTGATTTTTCCCTGACAATGTAAGAAACATCTGTCCATCCGCAAAAACACTTGATTCATAATAATAGTCTATTAAAAAGTAAAACAAGTCGAAGAGTAAGATAAAATTGTTCTCAAATTGCAATGAACAAGTTCAACGTCGACTCACACTTACCCGCGAGTGTAAATATGCGCCACTCATTCTACAAATACGAGTGGCCTTCTTGTATTTTTTTTTACGAAACCTTCATTTTTGCTATTCACCGATAGTTTTTGCTATGATTCCTTATAAACAATTCTTATCTTCTTTCTGTGCCTTTTACACTGAAAAATACGCATTCATGTAAAGGCGTGAGGCCTATTCCTACGCCTTTTATACACAAGGGTGAAATTTAATGAAAGTCCCTTTTCCATTACATTACATTGTTATGTAAATAGGGTCTGTACAGATTAAATATCAACGAAGTCACTGTACCTGTTGACACCTTTTTGTGACTTACGTAGTGAAAATCGTCCGGCTCCTAAACGCGTAGGCATGCCTCCGCGGGCATATGACCCTCCCAAATTGGATTTAAAAGGTCGCGCAGGACAAATACGTAAACAACCTGACCGAATTTTGGACAAAGAAAACTGACAAAACTACATTTGGATCGAAGTTTCTTAAGTATCTATCGTTTTTTTGTTCTTTTATCTGGTAGAATTGAATCACTATGTATTTTTATTTAGCATTTTTGTTGTTTCACTGTGAGGAAGATGTTGTTCTTAAGATTGTAAACTGTATTACAGAACTGCGATTTGTTATACGTACGGTGCTCGAGCTTTCGCGATGAATTCCTTTAAGTATTTTTTCTTGCGGTGATGCACATCACGGGATATACACAAGCTTGTGTAAGTAGTATATTATAATTGCGTTGTTTTAGTTTTAATGGTATTTGTATAATCATTTTGTAGAAGATAATTTTTGGTTTTTCCCTGGCTGACTCGCCACCATCATACCAATACAATCCTTTATAGGTGTGATGGTTTGATCTGTGGGGTGTATGGCACGTACACGAGGAACATATTAATAAGGTAGGTAAGGTAGGGTAAGGTATTAAATAGAATAGCAAGCCTTTGAAGATTTTCTTTCTGTGCACGGTCATGTAATAAAACATTTGTTATTAGAGAGTAATTTAACAAAGAACTTCGAAATTACCGAAGACTCGCCTAAATCTTGAGTAATCCTCAGCTTCCGAATATTATGAATGTACTTAGTTGAATTTGGAGAACGAAATCAACCCACAAAGGTACGTTTCCGACCGCTCGGATTAATTCCACCTTAGGCACGGAACATAACATTTCGGAATGTGACACAAAGAGGTCGGGGCTAATGGTTCCAGTGGCGGATAAATATAAAATACAAGAGGCTGAACGCGGTCAAACCGGGGTGTGTGCGCCATATTGTTTTATTGCAAATTGGTTGGACGTAGACCGCGCCTGTCTTTTACATATGCCGGGCTATTAAACTAGGAATGGTGACCAGTCACGTGTTAAACGAATTCGATACATAGACGGCTCATGGCGGCTGACTTTGAAAGCGTTGTTTAGGCATACAGTAGCATTTTTGAGTGTGAGTTTGAGTTCTGTTATTGCATTTTTGGAGCTAACATATTAGTGTTTGTATGTCAGGTGGTTTTTTGTATTATGATTTATTACAATGTATTGTTTATACAAACTGAAAGTGGTGAAGGTCGTCAAGATTAGTATGCGGTAGAAAACAGCTATTTCTTTTAAAACAGTGCGTAGCGCTACTATGTTTTGTTTAAGGATTTTGTACGGCACATGCCTTACAAAGCCCAAAAGTATATGATATATTTGCTTACTAAGAAGCGTTCCTTTTTAGTTCCCTGGATTTCAATTG
This sequence comes from Cecropterus confusis, assembly GCA_018251515.1. Classification (NCBI taxonomy): domain Eukaryota; kingdom Metazoa; phylum Arthropoda; class Insecta; order Lepidoptera; family Hesperiidae; genus Cecropterus; species Cecropterus confusis. The sequence continues at coordinate 2,940 of DWTU01000487.1, forward strand.
ATATCAATTTGAAGTCTATCTACTGCTTTCTCAAACTAGCATTCAGATGATGTAGATGCTATTCATCAGTCAGTAAACTCTAGTCATCGTATAATTATGTCATGCCTTAGCATATCCTTCCAAACAAATACAGCGCCTAATACACCAGTTGTAAGGCAGAAATAGGTGCATAATTGCTACTATCGCAGAAAAATTCTATGATATCTATATGAGTACCAAACTTCAAAACACTGACTCATTGACGGATACATATTTATAACTTGAAAATTATCATTTAACACATCATCTCGACCACTGAGCTACTGTCACTCGCACTTAGAAATTCTCTTGCATAAACCATGTGTTTATTCACTATGCATCCGAAATGGTAATGGAGTCGATTTGTACACGTTAGAAATCTTATTCAAATACGCATAATTAAGGAACGCTATCCAAACAGTCAAAGTAAATCGACTGTTGTGGCGTCAGGTTTGAGGGGTCTAGAGTAACCAGAGCTTCCTTCGTGATTAAAATTAAAATTACAGTATTTCCTACTTAAAAATACTGTATTTTATACAAAATTACAGTAAATGAAGTTTTAAAGAATTTTGAAGGGAAATTTACGTGGACGAAAAATAATGGTTACGTACTTTTACAATTTTCTCAACTGCGTTTGTGCAATTTGACGAGAAACAAAAAAGGTTGTCATGTGCTTTTAACACACTATACCTCGGTAAAATTTCTAAATGAAATGAAATTAACACACTTTACCTCGATAAAATTTCGAAATGAAATGTAATTATTATGAAGTAACATAACAAAATTACTACCTTTATTTGCTTTAAAGCACGTTGCTGCCAAATACAGTAAATTCCTACACAGTATTTTTACCATTAACGTACAGTAAAAAAGTTAACACAGTAAGGTTACTACAGTAAATCTACTGTAATTACAGTGCACCTGAAAGCATTACCATCAATGGACATCTGCAATCAACCCGGAGATTAGAGTCCTACCTGAAGACGGCCACAGATATTTTGCTTTAAATACGCCTTCCTTGCGCCCCCCTACCTTCCTCTCCATTTAAACCGAAACACAGCAGCACTTAACAATGGTATAATGAATCACGAATGGTTACCATTTTTTAAATATTCAAGATATTTTTTTTTATTATATTCATATTTTGGATAAAAAATTTACCTACTGTTTTTCAAGTAATGACCCTATTTTGAGACCTCTTTGACAAGGGCTCCGAGAGCACGAAGGCATCAGAGCCAAGAGGGTAAAAAAAATGGTTACAAAATGATTCTAACGATTGACATCACCAAGGAGCACAACTGTCCCCCTTGGATATACAAAATTGATTGCTTCAAATATTAACTGAACTCAATCCCCTCTCCTCCCAACCAACACCGGGTCATCGGCTGGCTACGCCCTTTCCTTCACATGACATTTTTTACACGAACCCGAAGGTCAGTGTTCTCACGGTTAGCAACCTATCTAACCATTATTAAGTAGTTTATTTCTCTCTTGTAAGAAAAAATCAACGTATATTAATGATATTTCGTGCGTTAAATGTGTTCTATAAATTATTTTCCAGTGTATACCTAAACACATTAGATATCGGATCAAAACGGTGGATATAATTAATCGACGTACCACGGACACTTTTGGGGTTTTGGGTTATTTGCATAGCGTACAGAGAAGATGTCATGTAGAGCCTCTATTTTGCTATAATTTTATAAATTAACAAAATAATACTATACTTTTGATACACCGCAAATACGAATGCGGAAGTTTAAGATTATATAAATATTGTATATGAATGATGAATTAAAACAATGACAAAGTAGTGATTACCATTTTTGTTAGTTAAAATTAGTATTAAGTATTGTACTACATGCATTATGCTATATTTTTACTTTACTTAATAATTTTTAAATTAGTAAGTTAAGTTAAAAAAATAGGAGCATTTACATAACGACATTTACGTGGTGATTAAATTTAATAAGCTATGCTAATCTTATTTACAGATTTTCCAATAAACAATTATTTACGCACAATGATCACTGTATCACAATACACTAATATCTAAGTAAGTAACCCACAAAGTAAGATAACCTTAATAAGTACCAACAGAACCAATCCAAAGTAGGTAAGATAAGTAATCCACAGCGCAAACAAACAGATAATGATTTATTTACAAGAAACTATTCGTCACAACTTGTATTACATCCGCATCCGCAAGAACATCCGCATTGATTATCCGCGGATACGGATGTAGTTGCCTAAATCTATGCGGAAGCTCCGCATTTCGGATGCGGATGCGAATATTCGCAACATCTCTGCTACGAACCTTACAATTTTGATGTGAGGACTGATGTGTGTCACTTAACTTCATTTGTTAAACATATCAAATTCTTGTTAAGATCTGTTCAGACTAGTCACCTTTAAGTAAAATAGTTTGAACTCATGAACAATTTTACTCAAAGGTGGCAATTGTGCTAAGTCAGTCATCGTAATTTATTTCATGGTAATCACTAATAGATCTGATTCCCAAAATTCTATAGCAATTCCCATACCTCCACCTATTGTACAGAGACACCTGTAAGCAGCAAGGCATCGGGAGATAAAAACAGTTTTAGTGACAGTGTCTAGTCATACATTACTCTGTACTCGATTTCTGGTCGAGTATTATTTTCTAAGGATAATATTAAACGACACTTCAACTGACTGTCTCAGACTTGTTAGTAATTTTTTGCTCCTCAAAAACCTCGTTTGACACAGAGACTAAACATAGAGCTGCTGACAGAGAAAGTCAAACATGGTACTTGTTGCCAAGCCGTGAAACTCAATAAGATTTAATTATAACGTTTGGATGATTTTATTTGAATTAACGCCTGCATTAGTTTTACAAGAATTAAATGGAAAATCTCTTCGTGGTTTGTCTTATAATACAAGATAACAAACGAGCATGCAGTCCATCTGGTAGTACGTGGCCACTGTCGCCCATGAAATAAGCAATCCGGCTCAATTATATATGAGGCGACCATCTTAGTTCGCGAGGGTAGCAACGCGTATGTCATCGAATTCTGATAGAACCGCCGGTCTATATGAATTTGATTACAAATATCTATTGGCGCCATTACCGCCACCATCACCCTTCACCATCACCTTTCTGATGAAAAGTAATCCCTGATAAGATAAATGTCCTCACAGAGGTCGGCCATAGACGCGTTGCTACCCTTGAGGCAGGCGCGGAAGTTGTACACATGTACACATGCCGTGTGAATGTGGCTTCCTAGATGAGCTCCTCTAGATGAGACTAGACACAACTTCTTTCTATATAAAATATTTATTTTTGTAACGCATCAGTAAACAGACGCCGGTAAGCAGGGATAATGGAGAAAATGAGACGGGTGAGAGTTGTCTTAAAAAGTTCTTAATGGTTTTAAAAACAAAACCAAAACCTATGCACTTAGCAACACGGTTGGACTACGATTTAAATTTATTTTCTTGTGAGAAAAATTCAGTTGGGTTGTCGACAAATACTGATGTCCGTGGGAGATGGTAATGACTCCCGTCCACAAGCGGATCGAGCTGGAATATCAGAATTTTGCTTATACTCTTGTAAGCGAAATTGGAAGCGAAATTACACAGATTTGCCTTAGTACAGAAAAGCAATAAAAATATTACATCATAATTAACTGTGATTGAATTCGTACAAGACCCCTTTCCATCCGGTCCTACTCATTTCCTGCTTAATAAATTAAAAATAACAGCATAGAGAACTGAAAATAGTGTCAAATGTAAAATACATATGACGGATATGTCGTGTAAGTCTTTTGATACTTTTAATATACTTTTAAATGGCAATGTTTTTATAAAACATTTAAAAATTCTTGCATTACGCACCTACTTTTACATTTCACCAGCATTACCATACACTAAAGTGGATGAACCGTAAATGTTAATTAAAATAATGATGATATAATAAAACCAATACTGGTTTAAGATCGTAAAGTTATTGATTAGTTGCCGTATCTTGCTCTAAATTGATATTTTTTAAATTAATGTAGATTAATTAATTTTATTACCTAGCAAGCAACCTCAGGCTATGTTTCCGTAGATTGTTGATTTAAGGATTTAATTAATCTTACATTTTATGAAGACGTTTTAACTGACTCACTAATTATAAATACAGTTATACTTAAGTGACTCTAGATATCTTTCCGGAATCGAATATTAACACTAATGTCGCTAACGTGGCAATGAGTTTTCGTTTTATCATTACAACAGAATAGGTTTGTGTCCACTAAGACTGAATCGGATAACAAAAAAATAAATTATTTGTTTTAAGAAATGAGGTATATTAATATTTTTAGGAAACAAATTCGGCAAAAATAGAAATTCAGTCACGTGACAGTGAACGCCAATCAGGTAGCATGACGTCACGCAGTGGCAAACGCCATTATTGTATATGATATCTTCATAGAATAATTCATATAGTCGACGTTTGTTTAGCACGGCGTGACGTCATTCAAGACGCCATGACAGTCCTGTGCGTTTTCAGGGTATATTTAAATTTAAATTTTAAAATGCAAGGTATTTACAATAATTGTTCGATATTTTAAAAATAGTATAGTTTTTTAGTTTAAACCCGTGATAAGGTAAAGTATTAAGCAGTTTTTGAATTTTGTCAACTAGCCTATTGTAGACAAATGAAGTATAGCTCCCTTATCACAGAGTGTGTCGAACCTCCCTTCGGTTAACTGTTTATACGCAATCGGTCCTGTTTATTATTTATTTAATTATATTAAAAACAAAATTTCCGAGAGTTTTTTCATCGCATATAATTGCAAAAATTTTTGGACTGAAATTGTGAAATAATATACAATTATACATTATTTAGAATATTTGTATCAGATCTGTTTGTATGTGTTTTTGTAATCATATTAAGTCAAGAGTACAGAATGGAATTTAAAGGATTGAAAATATATTTAATTCTATAACATGTTTCATGATTTTTTACGCGGGTGAAATCGCGGGGCTCGACTAGTTTAAAATAAAAGAGGAAGACACGTGCCAATTATATTAATTAATAAAAACTTACAAAACCTGTTAACAGTATAATACATATGTATTTAATATTTTAACTAGTTAAGAGACTAACTACTAGACATATACAATATATACGTATATAAAATTTTAAGACGAAAAATATTTAATACGACAAATACAACGAGTTCTGTAAATACCACTTGGAATAACTCCAAATGATTATACATCTTATTGCGAACGAAATAGAGGTTAAAGTTGCAACTGTACCTATTCCTATGCTTTTACTATTAACAGAAAGGCAGTTCTGTTATGATTTGACACTTAGCTTCGTTTATATGCGTTTGAGAACAGAAAAAGACAAAGGGCACAATATTTTTTTTTTATTTAATCTGATAATAAACTTATTTTTTTTCAATGATTTTTTTTACTTCGTAAGTAATTCAAAGAGGAATGGTTCGCATGTGGTTGACCGCAAGATCCTCCAAAAGGATAATATCTTTTGTAGTTATGTATAACTTTTTGTAACATACATAAAGCATAGGCAGAAACAATTGGTTTTTTTATTCTTATTATAGTAAATACGTCCTTATTTATTTTCATGATCGAAAGGTAGGCTGGATATTCTACGTTTTAATGTAAATTAAGGTACCCTTATTAAAATATATGTAAGTAGATAGGAAATAAATAACTTATTCCTAATAAAACAACTTTAACGTAACTTATGTAACGTAACGTTACTTATACTATGTATAAAAATGTTGGTTACTTAGTTATTAAAATTAAACAGATTACGCCTTTTCCGTTAGACTGACTCCAGAACAGAAACAAAACCAAGTTTATTTTATTTAAATGATTGTATTAAGTTAAAGGTTCGAAATGTGTGTTTTTGATGACTATGGTCAAGTTCTTGTAATATTTAAATATTTAAAAATCTTCAAAAGTTACAAATTAACGAAGTATTAGTTACATTGCTACTATCGTCCGGTATTATTGAATAACCAATCTATCTGACGGTTGTATATCGAAGATAGAAATTTCTAGTAGACTAATAATAGACGACCCACGTGGTGGGGCGGTTACCGGTCTGACACGCATTGGGTCCCGGAATCTATCTCCGGCCAGACAGACATCTGATGAGTTTAAATTTCTGTTCTGGGTCTGAGTGTTTGTGTATTCGTCTTTGTGTGTCCATGGCACGCACGACACAGGAGAAAATCCTAATGTGGGGCTATGAGTGCAGAAAGTGCTAAAAAAATAAACTACAATAATATCTAATATCAGAAATTATCAAAGTTCGAACTTTGGAAGGCAACTTTCGCGGAATTATTAACAATAGACGTATAATATTTACAATCAACGTCAACTCCACAGTTTCCCTGTCCGCGATGTAGGTTAGTGCAAGAAAGTAGTAGAGTCGCGAAGCGCGTGACCGCGTCGCTTACACCTGCGATATCGTTTATTTTTCATTTTTTATCTGTGTTATAGCTGATAATATATACATCTGTAAAATTTTTCTACACCAATCTATCTCGCGTTAAGTTTGTTTAAGCCTGCACCTGCCGACGCTTTTTGTTCATGCATCCAAACTCTATATTTAGAGGCTGGCTTGGCACATGCCCTGCTCGCTCGTTAAGTCTTTGTTCCGATGTTTTGCATAAGGAATTTTCGTTCAGTCCACCATAAATTGTAATTGAGATGTTCTTATTTAATGCGAAGCCTTTACTTAACCTTGAGGGACGTTTTCAGGGAATATACGTCCTACTGCAGATCGTTTACGTATAAAATTTAGGTCTAAATTGGAAAGCCTGATCTAATGTTTCCGTTATCGTAAAACGTGTGAATTTTGTAGCAGTGTACTATGGGCGTATTTATAATTTGTTAAAGGAGTCCAAAAACGGCGGGCGGCTAGAAACAAGTCGGCTTTTGACAAATTTTATGTTTTTTTGCTAAAGGGAGAAGTATAATAAAAGATATGAATATGTCTATTGACGGTCAGGCAACTAACCGTTAGGTAAAAAGCTCAGTTTCTACTACAATTAATCTTATAATAAAAAAATAAACGAAAAATCCATCTTCTTGGTGTTAAATGGCCACTACAGGCCATATCGACATAGATAATGTTAAAAAATAAGACAGTTGTACAAAATGTTAATGGCGTAATTGGAAGTTGGAAGGAAGTCAGGAGTTTTCACGCCAGTATGTTTCTAGAATAAACTAGAATATACTGCGTTACTGCTACGAAGTAAAATAGAATTGGCAGTGGTAGTTTCTCTTAAATTAACTAGCATTTTTAGTTTCAATAGTGAGTGAAATAATACTGACTGTTGTATAATTTGTATATATTTGTGTGTATTTTTAATATTAGAATACATTTTTACGAAATAACTGATTTATTTAGGCTGAAATTTGGCACATTGGAGTTTATGACCTGAACTAATAAGGGTGCTCTTTACAGTAAATGACTGAATCGGGGGTGCCGTAAATTGGAAACCACCAATGGTTTCCAAATGGCATCTAAATTATAACACATGTCATTTCTGTTCTTTTTCATAATTAATAATTCAAGAAACTAGGTGTAAATCCATCCATCATCAATAATTCGTAAAACAACTTTATTTCCGGTCTACATAAAATCAACGTTTTTTTAATCATGTCATAATCATTCGTCTATGTTTAAGTCTGTCACAAAGATTGACAAACAACTAATTGCATTACGTCATTAAAGCTTATTCCCGCGGCTCAGCCCGCTTCAGACAAGTTTACTACGGTAGTGAATATCAATCTAGATTCTCAGCTATCTGTGTGCAAAGTTTCAGCAAAACCGAACCAGCACATTTTGCGTGAAAGATAAGCAAACACACATACATCTACACAAATCTGCGCATTTATAATATTAGTAAGATACTGTCCACTCAAGTTTCAAAAATTCTATCATTTGAAACTACAGACATACAGCCACTTTGATACCAATTATTGGTATATATGACATTGTTTATGTTGCTGCTTGAGCCTCCTTGACAAAATGGGTGCAAAAACGAACGTTTCATACAAATAATTGGGTTCGGAACCAATTAACAAGGTTAGGTGTACAATATTTAAAGCAATCGACACTGACCCGCTTGTGACATTATTAACAAAACCTTAGTTTTCTTTGTTATTGGTATTGCTAAGTAAATAGTTACATTTTCTTCTAAAATTAATGATTCTTTTTGAAGCGAATCTTTGCAATCGACGTGATTCGAAAATGATCTACGAAAGCAATTGTCGGCGCTACAACTAGATGGCGTTGTATTCCTTTCTGAATCACGCTAACGATTTTACAACAACAACGCTCAAGTTTATTATGTGTGAAACAAGATGTCTGAATATGGGCAGCATTATTTAATCGATTTTATTATTTATTATTGTTAAATTACACTTTTGTCGTGTGTCAATTCCACACATCCACTTTTTTATAATATAGAAGTAGTACGAGAACATAGCATAACGAGAATGCAGACCACCTGATGCGAGTTGATGAGGTAGGAACTCTAAAATTGGTTACAGATACTTAAAAGCTGTAGTCACATTTCAGAATGACATAATGTTCTTTTGTTTTCATACTAAAAAAAAATCCCTCATGTAATTAATTAGCTCCGGGATTCTATTCGTCGAAAAAAAATTTATTTTTAGTATTTTTTTTAATTTTTTTTATATTTTTTATTATTTTATATTTAGTTTTTTATTATTTTTAGCGGCATGAGAATAAGTAACAATATGCTTTTCTATAATTTTTAGATATTTTTTCTGTCTCATTGTTTGTTTAAAAGCGCATCAAAGCAAAAACTACTGAATTAAAACTTAATTTACTGAATAAATAATAAGATATAGTTCACATTTTGAAGTAACACTTAGTCTTTCTCTCTGTAAAGACGGGTGAAACTACAGGAAACAGTTAGAAAAATCTAAGAGATCAATATAATTATGTGATTTCTATTATGGCCGTAACAGTGAGTGCTTGACTTTGGACTAACCTTTAGACTTTCATACAAAAAGCTGTTCAACAGCGAACTTTAGACCATAGACAATTATATAAAACCGGTTATAAAAAAAAAACCAACATTAACGGTTTTCCAGATAAAATTCCCGTCATCATATTAGACAAACACTGTCCATAATATGTTTATATGACTACAAAGTTGCAATCTAGCTGCAATCTAGGCATCTAATCATGGCGTGGTAAATCACACTAAGTGGCAGACGAGTAAGACTCATATGTAAACGGATAATTACATTTTCTCTCGTGCCATCCGTCCGCGTTACATCCCGTGAAACGCTGGCTTTCTGCTAATTGATTGAGGATGATCGGATGCCACGTTTGTATTTAATTTGTCGCAGGATGGACTTACTCACATGCTGGTCAGCAAATAATTATCAATTTATCCAATGTTTATCTTATCATTTGTAATCATACTTTGAAGCTTTGAATGGGTAAACATTGACAAATTTCTAATTTTGGTAAGTGCATATTTTGGGACAAATATAAGTTTGACCATTAAAAAAGTAACGAAGCCAGCGTACTTGAAATTCTTTTAAAATGCAGTGATTTAGCTACTTTTTTATCTATGATTTTCACATCTCCTTTTGGTTTTAATAGGATATTTTGTAAATAAATTGCACATATTACAAGAGTTTTTGGATGAACGTTACTTAAGGTTCTTTAAGGCTCTTTAAGCCCATTCGCTTCCTTACATATGAATTATACTCATCACAAAATTTACTCACGACCCGACAAATTTTCAAATAAAAATCCATAAAAGTACTCCTTTTGTTCTACCGCAGTTATCAGCTTATCCTTACTTAATTTAAAAAATGCACACACACTCACAATCATCACACCTACAACCATTTCAATAGAAATTACAATATTTACACTTTGACCCGAAACAAAGTGAAACATATAGGTACTGACACAATTTATTATTACAATTTATGAAGAAACGGAACGTTTTATCAATTAGTCTCTCTCTGACATACACACACACAACACATACACACACATACACAACAGATAAGCACACTTACATAGTTAATAGAGCATACAAATTATTCTTAGATATTTTTAAGTCACACATATGTAGGAGAAGTTGGGGGGAAATCGGATAGTGGGTAAAACCAGATAGTGTCTTCTTCCATACTCCTCGTATACTTGTATCATTTTAAGTAATGCAGACATACGCGGTACCGCTTACCCAGCGTGGTTGCAGTTAACTGAGAAAGTAACTTCTATCCCAAACAGGACTGTTCCCCTGAGGATAAGTTACGCTTTGAATTTGTTGTCTCCTTTACCATATTAGGCATTTTATATAAGGCAGAAATAAATGAAGATGCTACTTCCGCAACCTAACTACGATTTATACCTCTTTTGCAAACAAAAAAATTCAAACTGATTTTAGCTCTTTTGTTTCCAATTAAAACCGAGAAATACAACAATCTGAGAAAAAGCAACCACCAAAAATGTATAACAAGTTAACTAAAAAAGTATTACACCCACAAACTGTAACATTTTACCCAGATACGGCTTGTTACGTCAAATGTGCGCAAGCGACGAAAGTCATGACCAATTCGACGGAGATTGCGTTGAAACGCGACGAAAAATGTCGAAAAATCGTGTCGAATTAACGATACCCGAGCAATAAATTCCCATGATTCTACAAATTTTACTGACAGCTCCACAAATGAAAGCGAAACGAGCGATGACCTCAGTGGTTGGTAATAAAGTGCGTTTTCCGATAGCGATTTGGTGTTAAAACAGTTTTGAACTACGAAGTTTATTTTGTGGGTTGCGTACGTGATCGCAGAAACAGACCGGAAAAATATTGCCACGAAGTTGCGGCTTCTCATTTAGGCAAGCTATTTTTATTAAAGAATGGGGCAGGTCACTTCCACGTATAAAGGGCAAGAAAGGAGGTCGGTAAACAAACAAAAGATAAAAAGGCATTAAGCTAGACAAATTCTTTGACGTTCAACTTCCGAGACACCACCGCCTATATCTACCTAATAACAACATAGTTTAGCGTTGATGTGATCTGCTTAGAAGGGTAAGGAGACACATTAATCCGAAAGGTTCTAAAGGTTCCTGACTTTAAGAGAACAACGTGTCTGTGGAAAATCTTATTTTAGACTAATCTTATCTGGTAATTGCAGATGCCCATGAGCGAAGTGAATTACCATCAGGTAGACTGCATGTACTCGGCCTCTCAATCGAGGGTACCGAGTTCAAATCCCAGGCACGCACCACAGATTTTTCAAATTTATGTGCGTATTATAAATTAATTAATCGCTGCTTTACGGTGAAGGAAAACATCGTGAGGAAACCTACACAATTGAGAGTTTTTTTTAAAAAGTTCTCAAAGGTGTGTGAAGTCTACTAATTCGCACTTAGCCAGCGCGGTGGACTATGACCTGAAGCTCTCTCAATCTGAGAGAAGACCTGTGCCCAGCAGTGGGACAATGGGTTGACGATGAAGACTGCATGTTCGTTTGCTACGTATATATTAGTAAAACAAATTCTTCGACTGTTCATTTTGTCTATGCCGATTTATTTAGAGATCTACTTTTACGCGATAAAGAAAACCAAATTCCTTGCAGCCGGACACCGTACAAAAACTGAAACTGTCAAAAGTGACAAAGAAACAGATTGCGAGCTTGCAACTATTACGATAATTACGCAAAACCTATTTCGTTTAACCGCGAAACCTTCAATCTGATCTTGGACTGGATTAGAAACGTTTTGTCATTCCACGTCACGTGGATTTGACCACTTCAAAATTCATATCACACTGATTGTCTAAGGTGTGTTTTGTTTGGGCATTACGTGCGATTTTACGACTTCGTTACAATCGAGATTAGTTGGTAACTAATCTCGATTGTAATGACTTAGCTGACACGGGAAATAATTATCTTGTCATTAGATATTTCATTCCAGTTTGATAACATAGACACTGTTGTTTTCTATTGCTCAAAAATAAACTATATGTAAAATATTGCATTGGTACATTGAAATATTAAAAATAGATACAAAATAATCAATTTATGAGATAAACTTAAAGGTAAGGTTGTTATTTTCTTCTTCGTTTAATCTGTTATAGTTATCGTTGTGGTATATCACACATAAGAGCATATTTCATTTATTTATGTATACATACTTTGGTTTGGAATATGAATATGAACTTAAACAAAGTCGCGAGCGACTCTTTGTATGTTAAATCGTCGAATCGCATTAAAAATATCATTGTACTGTCGCCCTACATTCCATTTCGAGGCTATAAAGGCCATAATCGCTTGCGCCGTGTCGGGATTTTAATTGCCAATACGTGCTTTGCATTGGTTGTAGTTCACGCTACAACGTGCCATAATGTGTTGGGTAACTGATACCTTAACATTATTCGCGCGTTAAAATCTGCATGTGGGTCGAATTCTTTAGTAACTTGTTGGTTATCTGTGTAGTGATTTTATTTTTTTCGTAACGGACAAAATATTGTGATTACCGTATTTCTTTCATATTTTTAATAATTGTTAAATGAATTTAATCTGATTAACAACCTGACCTTGGTTGTTTAAAAAACGCAATGCCAAATCGGAATTAAAAAAATAAAACGTTGCTTTCTTCACGATGAGTCAAGTTAAGTACTTTTAAACTTTATGGAGCGGAACAAAAAATTTGAAAGTGTATTTGCTTTTAAGGAGAGGGTATACATATTCATATTTTTTTTACCTCTCATTACGACGATGGAAAGCAAATATAATTTCGGAGTTGCAACCATCATCCGTAACCAAGTATTCGATTATTGACAGTCGGAACAAAATGGCGGATTGCATACAAGTATTGCACACATTTTACCGCCAATTTGTATGTCAAATTGTAAAGGTCAATGACCTCATACTTCGCAAATATTGACATTTAAATTAAAAAGAAAGAAATTGTCTATGAATGACGATTGATTGATTAATTTGACCTTAACTTTTAAAACTAAGCTCGCAATTTAAATATTATATTACAATGATTCCAAATCATGTTTGATTGTCATAACGACACAGGTTTTCAATTTAATGTATATATAGTTTTTATTTTATAGCAATTTAAGTTAATTGGAACGCTTTTAGAATAATTATACACATTACTAAATTCTACTATATCCGATATTGATATTACTTGGGCATTTCTAATGATCTAAAGAATAGATACAGATAAAACTAGGTGTGTGTACACACTGTCATTCTCCTAATAAATAAACATATTTGGGTGAAGTTCATCTGAAATAAATAACACATTCAGGCCTATCAAATATGAAATATATTAAATAAACAAGTAATTTGTAAAAAAAATCAATGTATTTTTCAGACCCTGCATTACTTCCTCCTTTTTGAAATCGACTAACAACTCGTGACAACTCGAAATTAAATTCTTGTCACAAATCTTTAAAAAAAAAAAGTATTAGAAGCTGACCTAACCCCAAGACTCTTTTACTTCCCAGCTGCTCCATTTTGCTTGTGGTAGCACGAGGCGTTAGCGTGGTTAAGTAAACCTTTTGCGGTTGGGTAACGCCATCTTTCTACATTCATTCAATTTGGTGTCATTCTTGACTTCATCTATAGTTACGTTTTTATGTTAAGGGTATTCTAAAAATTCCCTTACGAATCGTCACGCTAAGATAGAAAATATTTCAGGAGATAGATCGATAAATTTATAATGGGGAAAGAAAAACTTTTCAACTTTTTACAACGTTAGTGAAATTTTAAAGTTAGGTAATTGATAAGATCTTTGGTACAACATACTCGGCAAGTTTTAATAACCGGCAAGGAGAGGGGACGCAGTAATTGTAAGCTGCAAATTTATCTGTGGAAGCAAACGGTTGGCAAGAAGCTCCTACACTGTAATATTTGTCAGCAAATAATAAAAGTATGAAGCTCCGCAGGCCACTAACCCGCGTGGCGGAGCGGTCACCATACCGGTTTGACACGCAGTCCCGGGTTCGATCCCCGGCCAGACAGACATGTGAATGATGAGTTTAGATTTCTGTTCTGGGTCTGGGTGTTTGTG
>DWTU01000488.1:0-17059 GCA_018251515.1 Cecropterus confusis
GAGTCCAAAGCGGATAAACATCGTGACACGTAATTTATATAAGATATAAGCTATCCTATCTTTCACACACTATACAGGGTGTGCAAGTATCATTGCAATCAGTTCAGAAGTTTAAAAGTTTATCGCAGGCAAACAATGTAACACGTAATTTATATATACATATATTAAGATTATACATCTATGACCGCCAGTTAAGTGGTTTGCTCAATTGTAACCTATATGTTATAAAAACTGTGGTCCCTCGTATAATCTATACTAATATATAAAAATGAGATAGTGTGTGTCTTTAAGTTATTCAATCATGCAAGATTTGCATGTACATGACGTACCTTATTTAACTGATCAGTCTATAGCTAAAAGTAACCTATAAACTGAACTGAAGGCGATATTCCATTTTTAAATTAAAATAAAAAAAACGATAAAAAATAGCAAACATTTGATGACATATACGAGGTTAACATTTAATTTTCCATCCGGAAGGTCTTTATCACTTTTCATGTATCAACCTGCAACGGTTAGCGAGTAAAACCTATTTTTTTGTCAAGTAGCGAAGCACGGCTAGATATAGTCATATAAGAATGTTATATATAATAAATAATAAATGTTAAAGTCAGAACATTGCAATCTGAAATAAACATGCATACTTACCAGGCAGTAGAACGCGAGGCAGTACGCCAGCGGTACAGTGGCAGCGTCTTCGAGACTCCAGTGTGCCGGCACCGGCCATAGTTGATCAGGACTCACACGTAAACAGGACCTCACTGACCCATGTGGAACTATCCCCATTACACGCTCCCCTCTAAAACACATTACATTCTTATAAATGGCAAGCAGTGGTGACGTGCTGTAATGAGGTGACAGTGAGAATCAGCGTTTGACAATCGACGGATACATTATTGTTTAAAAATATAATTATAGGTAAAATAATTAGAGAAGAAAATAACGAACTATTTTCTTTCGATGTTCCTAACGCATTAGTTTTCTCTTCTATCTTAATAATATTATAAAGAAGGAATTTTGTAATTGAAATGAATTTGTTGGCAATTGGCAATTTTTATAATGTCATCCATTTCTTTTCTGTTTATTTCATATTGTATTTGTTTAATCACATGTGAGCATGAATTATCATGAGCTTGATTATATCCTTCGTTTAATCTATCATAATGTATAATTAATGTATAATATTAATGTATAATATTTCAAAATTTACTTACGTCTCAGTTATACCGCTGAAATCCATTCCGAAACCTTCAATTACTCCTTTTTGGAACGGAATTACTCCAGTAGCTTTCTTCAGATCTAGATTATTTATTCCAGCGTAATGAACCTATGAATATAAAATGTGTTCATGTATAAATCGGTTATGGTAAGTGTGGGAGAAATTGAGGTTAATCAAGAATTTACTTAATAAATTTTAGTGTCCGTTAAGTTAAAATCTGAGCTTCTAACACCGGTTGCAAATGTTTTGAAAAATGACAAAATATTACGATAGTATGAATATGTACGTACCGTGACTTTAATACCAGATTCATCCGATTTGGCCGCCCGAACCCAGGCCAATGAACTTAAATCACCTATTCGAGGACACTGCAGCATCACTTCTTCTTTCATTGAAATATTTTGACGCAATGGGACGTAGTATTCCCCTCCCCACGTACCCTAAAATATACATTTAATTGTCACTGCTAAACAGATATCCAATAAATAAAATAATCCAGGAAACTTATGTAGCTGATTCAAACTTACGTGATCCAAAATGTTGAATGCGAAGTCTATATTTGGGACTTGGTTTAAGTTTTGATCCTCAGAAAGCTTATGATTAATCATAGCCAAATGAATTTTGCGGCCGTGGTCCTTCCTCCACTGTTTGACAAGATCCTTCAATCCCGGAATGGGCGGATAAGTCGTAAGAACAAGTAGTTTCTGTTGTGGGAGCAGTGAAGCTTGTGTAGCAGACAACAAGTCAAGGTCGGAGGGTGAGCGCACACTGACGGCACTAGAAGGAATGGCAGCTGACGTTGGTCTCCAGCGCGCTAACTTTAAATCAGCTGTACCTACGTTGTGTGAACATACCACGCGGTATAGAGCTGAGGGTCGGGCGGAGGAGGAATCTTGATGATCTTCTTTACACATCACGAATGTGTCACGTGGCAGTATACGATATAATATTTGGCACAACTAGAGAAAAAGCTTTCGTTAGTTATGCATTTAGAAATATTTATATTACATAACTTTACATTAAAACTATTATATTAAAACTTACGTGATTATCCATTGATATATTAGAGACTAGTAGAACATCTACATTATTCAAGAAACTATCCCTCTCCTCTAAAACTCTGTCTCTTTCCAGAGATTTATAGGCACCCTTGATTCCAGGAATAGTACTGACAATGTTTTCAATTTCACTGAATGCTGAAATTTCTTTCTCACTACCTTTGATTTCCAAGATTTTTATATTATTCTCGTTTATATTTTCAGATATTATTTGTAGGTATACATGCATCACTGTAATGATCTGTAATGTTATTTAAATAATGAATTATTTTTATTATGTACATTACAATTTGCAATTAATTATTTCTAATGTTAAGTAATTACTTACATCTGTTTCTTTAGACTGAAAATGTGGTACAAACTTTAATGACTTTAAGAGCAAGTTTTTATCTTCAATATTCATTAGAAGGTCGCGTAATCTAAGACCTTCAATTATGATTCCCTTACACCTGGAAAATAGTTTCTTGAATTAACTATTAGAAAAAAAATGTATTATAAAATGCTTTTGAGTAAATACGTTAAAATCTTATTAAATAACAAATAACATAACATTTCAATAAATATTAAGGTAAACTTTAAAATTAACAAGTGATTGGTTTTTATATACCCAAGATAGCAAAATAATAAAAGATAAATCCAAAGCCTAACCAAATCCTACCTGGTGCGTTCGTCCGACACATTTACCATCTTATACTTGGAGTGATCTTCAGCCAACTCTTTTGCATTTATAGTAATACTTCTTATAGATTCCGGTTGAGATACAGTGTCATGTGCATTTCTCAACACGTTTAATTGTAACATTCCATCTATGAGCGTCACCCAGTTGTCCTTCCACAATATCTGAGCTTCGGTCAACGAAGTATTAGCACTTTGAATACTACGGAAGTCATCCCTAAAAATGTTGCTATTATTATATTTGCCAATTTTGTAAATTTTAAACAGAACACACGATGAGAATTGGAAACTGCCACCCATCTGTCATCATTTTCATATAGAACAGGATTTGTTTCTCGAGTTAATCACAAATGTGTTGCCACTCCTGAGGCTTAATATGGTCACCTCATATGTATATCAGCCGCGACTCATACTTGAATAGTGAAAATAGCTAGAGCGTTGCTACCTGCCCGCTCTAACCTGTCTAGCACCTTTTTAATTTTCAATTTCTCATTCTGGGTTTAGAAGAGTTTTTATTAACCTACCCGTAAGAAAAGTCCCTCATATACAGCATTTGATAAATTGTATTCTGATCTAGTTCGTCTTCTGGGCCATAGTGATTCGTAACATTTGGAGTAATATTATCATCAAATACATTTGTTATGAAACCCGAGGCTATTTTTGAGCATTCATCCATAACCTGAAATCATCGAGTAGTAAAAATCTTCAGTAAAAAATATATAAAATCATGTGTGATGATAATGGTGTGGGTATTATTGTATTCAGGAAATTCTAAGGATCAAGCTGAATTTTATTTTTTATTGAAATTTATTTGAAAACAATGTATGCCGTATGGGTAACTAACTACCTATAAAATTTCACTACAGTTAGCACCAAAAAACCTATTGATATTCGAATTTTTTCACGTTATTGATTCATAAAATGTTGCTTACTTCACGCAACTCTTTATTTCTTACGGTTATGCTTTGTTACAAAGTGTAAATTTTAAACATTTTAATAACATCTAGAAAATGTTGGCAAGAGCTGAGGAAAAGTTTATGAATTGTGCGATAACAAAGTAGAAAATATGAATTGTGAAATTCTACTGTCTCCGAAATGAGTCAGCGGAAAATCTTTTACAATATATACAGTCGCCGCTACATCCTTGAGTCTTCCCGTAGGATCTGGCGTAAGTAGCATAGGCTTTGTGTTACCTCAAAACGTCCGGTGCCTCTCTGCAGCTTGATGGCCAGACGCAGCTGACGACGATCGTGGAGTATAGGCTGACTTTCCAACACTAGGTCACGCAGCCGCACTGTCAATTGCCGCCGCTTCACGCCCAGCGTCATAGCCAGCGTGTCCCACACCGCCACCAGCGCCGCCGAGAACGGATACAATATTCTCCCTAGATGACATAGAAAAAATTAATAAACTGAACTAAGAAAATTTTATTTTAGTTACAGACATAAATAGGCAATTATTAAACTAACAACGGAATTGTGTACATTTTATCTTTTCGGGAGGTATTTGCCATTGAATGGGCAGATTGCCCATGGAAACATGAAATGAAATGAAAAATCTTTATTTTGCATGGTTCTACGGGGACACTTAGTAATTGTTAAAATACAACATGCACAGTTTCAATATTTTTTCTTACACTACCACCGGATCGGAACACGACCTAAACTGCAAAAATTCGGCAAGAAGGTTAGCGGTTTTTTTTGCGTAAATTCGTGTTTTTTTTACCATATTGTTTTTAGATGGGCAATATATATACTTAAATGTATCTAGGACAACACATATATTTATATGTATTTTCCAAACTAAACTTATTTATAAAAGGTTTCATGGTCAAAAATTACAAAAGATACAAATATTCAACGAAGTTATATTTTAATAAAACAACAAGTTAATACAATTAAAAGATCGACCCAAGATACCAAAGATATAAAATACACAGTCATTATATCTATTATATATCTAAATTGTAGTATACAAGAGTACATACCTTTTACAACGTTCCCTTGTAAGTAACGGTGCTCAGCATCATGAACCGATACCACGAAATTGGTAGCCGCTGCTCTTTTCCTGTGCGCTGCTACGTACAACGGTAATACCCTATAATATAAGGAAACGCATTATTATTTGGTTACTATTGTTTTAGTATTTTTTTTCATTTAACTTTTTTAAACTGAGCTGAATAATATTTAACAAAAATTTAAGAATTTAGACTTAAATATATGTTCTTACCATTTCTCATGATGTGCCCACTCAACCAAATGTGATAGCATTGGAGTTTCTGTAGAAACTGGAAACTCAATCTTTGGATATAGAGCCTGAAGCCGAGGATTGTAACCTTGCATGTACAATCTGAGAAAAAAAATAATGAGTTAACCTACATCCAATAATTCAGATGAAGTTACAAAAATTAAGCAAACGCTATTTAATAAAGCGTTTTAAAAAACAAGCGATTATTTGACTGACAAATGTTGAGCTCTGTAGTAGCTCGTGTTCCATGTTGTCCATTAACGAAAGTTGACATTGTATATGAAAATGTTAGGAAAGGTGTGTATGAAGAAGTAGTGATAACGGTACTGACTGTCCTATAGCTTGAAGTACCAAGCGAACATTGTCGGAATGTCCGCGGCGAGTAAGTGGTATGTTCTTGCAGGAGCTCGGCAGAGATCGCTTAAGGATGGCCTGCAGCAGCCCATGAGGTGCAATCTCCACAAGTACCGCATTAGCGGGGATCAGGCGAGACGTTTCCTCGAATAGCACAGGATTCTAAAACATATATTTCCATAATAATTATTAGGGCCTCAATGACATGGAAAAAGTGAAGGAAAAAAGACACGGTGAAAGTTGTGTTCTGGACCAACAAGTCTAAGATTTTTCATAATCTTATAATTAAATTTGGCCATCTATGATTCAAATAGCAGGTTATTTTTTTGCAGTGAGTTCATGATATAGATCGATAGCGGGACAGGTCGACATCAATATGACCTAATAATAAATAATTAGTAACAGAGTTAAAACAGGTATTTATAAACAAACTAATACATACCAAGAGGTTATTAGTGTGATATTCTGCTGAAGAGTACTTAGCACTTTCATCATCCCATTTCTCCATCGGGACGGACGTCGATACCCACTTGTCGCTTCGCGCCTTCGGAGATTTTATCACATCTTTCAAGTATTTTAGTAGTTCCGGTCCTTTAAGAAAAATAGAGTGATGTTTCTTATTACAAAATGGAAATAGGTACTTACTTAATTATCCTCCGAAAGAAGCTCCCAAAAAGATTTAAAACAATTATAATCAACTTTTTGATTAACAGTGACTCCAATTGAGATATTTTTATCGACTGAGTAATTTGTCTTGAGAAAGGTTACCTGCTTCAGCAATGTATCGAGAATGATAAGCGATATTTGCGCATGGAACTTCTTTGGCAAAAATATTCTTAGCCGTTAATTGTGTGACAAATTCTCGCATAACATTTGCAGGCCCAGATATTGTGCAGGAATCGGGGCCGTTGTGGCACGCCACTTCAATTTCGGGTGGACACATCCTATAAATCTAAAAAAAAAGTTGCAATTTAAATAAGTAATAAACTACATTAGGCGAATGTGTCTGCATTATCACCACATTTGTTCGATATGTTTCCTTTTAGAAATGCGCGTACCAAATGTTCAAAGCAGTACTGATATAGGCATGCGTGTAAGGAAGCAATTACGTATACTACATCGATATCGTAATGATATTTGTTATTCTTTCATAATGCATTAAATACAGTTAAATAATAAAGATCTCCTTCTAACCATTCGTTTGTTGGTGTTTGTTTAGTCGCTTATATCTTCTTAAATAAAGATACCTCCATCATTAAGTATGCAATCAAAGATCAATAAGCATGAGTTATTCAAGTAAAATAAGAGATCAAACCTGTTGATAGCCAATACCGACAGCAGCCATGGATCCCCGAATGAATGGTGTTTGTATGGAGACCAGACCTCTACTGTATGCTGATAGAATCATTTCCTCCGCAGTAAAGCAGCCATCGGCATATGCGCAACCCAATTCACCAACGCTGTGCCCTAATAATACATTGTTAGAATTAGTAAAACTTGTTATTTGTTTATATTCACAATAAGTTATGGAAGCTATGTGCTTGAAAATAATCAGGTACCACAAGCTTCAATGGTGAAAGAATATATAGCGATGAAATTTACGTGCGCATGCACTATTCTATCAATACGCATATAAGAGGATACCTATTCCTAGCAGAGGAATTTATTGATAACAATTAATATTAACAATGTATATATTTATATGCCAGGACCAAAATAAATCTTTCATTTTAGTACCATTAATATATGTAAGTATATTTAAGATTTATTATCATAGTTGGTTAAATTATGGTAATTTGTAATTTAATGTAAGTTAATTATTATGTGACTCAATTATGATTTATGAATTTTATTATGATTTTATTGTTTATGAATTTATAATACTAACATAGTTAATAAGTACTTACAATGACAATATTATTATGATTATATGGACATTGTGTGATTTAAATGAATAAATCAAAATAAATTTTATTTACCAATAATTTTATCAGGAACCAGTCCTATCTCTCGGAGAATATCAGTCAATCCTATTTGTATAGCTGCTATTCCTACAAAACAATTCAGGATGTTGTCGAAGATAGCCTTGTCTTCTGATGTAATAATATTAATGATGTCGACGCCTTTTGGTTCCAAAACTACCCGGCACCTACAAATGAAAACTACAAATGTAAATATCAAAGATCCATTTCGTACTGTATTGTATAACGTGTTATTTTTGTCCAAGATAAATCAATATCCAAATTTATTCAAGGTTTTTCACGGCTTAAAATTAACTCACAAATGAGTGAGTCTTCATAGGCGTGACCATAGACCATCTGGTTAGGCATTAGATTGCCAGGTTCTATAATCTTTTTATACATTAGAGTGGTAGTAAACCAATCTAGAATCTACCCGATGGAAAGTGGGCACTGCCGCCTATGGACATATGTCATCAACATCAAATGGAATTCGCGTCATACCTGAAGACTACCCCTGAGAACTAAGTTGGAATACCTTGTAAGTGAATTAACATGTTGTTATAAGGCAGAAATAAGTGGTGCCTTCGGAGTTAAAACCATGTAGGATTCCATCATATTCAAAGTAACACCTTCTATATTAAAAGTATACTGTTATCCAAATAATTATATCAGAATAGTTGAAATCAATGTTACCTTTCGATGGCAGCAGCGAAGACGGGAATGCGCATAAGTGCTGTTCCCATGCCGGCCCACTGGGAACCCATGCCGCTGTACACGAACCAGAGAGGACATTTTGCGTCGTCGAAGTAATCCGCTTTTTCAAACACAGCCACCGTTTCGTTTTGTTCATTTTTATCTGAATATTGATAATTACAATGTCAATATATATTACACCGAAACATGTAATAACGTAAAACTGACTTCATCCACTTACCAAGGATAGTAAAACCCCTTCCTAAATGTCCCGAAATTCTGGTTTCATGCAAGTGGTGAAACAATGTCAACTCTTCAGGATCAATAGGACGCGATTTAAGGTCATTTAAGATTTTTGTAACAGCTGATTCTTGACGTCCTGATACCGTTACTAGATATGGAATATTACACTGGTAGCGTGACAGGTCCTGGAATAAAATCTTATAATTACATTTCTACAGATTTAACGGATCACTTAATTTAATCTAACTGCAGTTTCATCTAAATTACATTCGGTCAGTCCCATTTGTCCCATCAGTGCCATTGATTCATGCATGTATTTTTTATCGCTGGAGCCGAATATTGGATCGCAATATGACCTAAGTTATGAAATTCAGTCTTGCCTAGAAGTAGCATCAGGTATTTAGTTTGCCAAAAATGGAAACCTTCAACAGGTTTTCTTTTTTGGCAAGGCACGTTACTCTTAACCGTGTAAATCAAGTAAATATTTTAAGCTAAGCGTTATATTACGAATAGTAGGGATAAATCTAGCTGTTTAAAAGAAACAGTAGGTATGTATGTAGTTCTACTAGTGGGCAACGGTACGTTCCATTGGAGATCCCGGAGTCCCCTGCAAGCGCTGAGGAATGCTACCGAGGGGTTTTAGTAGGTAAAAATATACTATAACCCGGAGTCTCTCCCAAGGCTTCGGTATCTTTAGAAGGTTTCCCCCGTTACCAAAAAAAATGGTATGTACGATACGAGGTCTACGATGTCAGTCTATTTTGTTATATACTTTTATGTACTTCAGTGCCCTTTAAGCAAATGTATATTTCCATTTTTCTTCGTACCTTAGGCTTGTAGCGCCCATGCAGCAACACATGCGTATTGACCCCGGTAATGGAGAAGCCGTTGATGGCGGCGTAAGACCGGCCGAAGGGGGTGTTGTCGCGCACCACGCGCATGCGGCCGTCGCGCAGCGCCGCCACGTCGCGCCGCGGCGCCGCGCAGTGCAGGTTGGCGGCCAGCTCGCCAGTGTGGTAGCCCAGCAACACCTTACAAATTACAATGGAATACATCCGAATAACTTTGCTGATGTGTTTTAAAATTTTAAAAGTGGGAATTACCTGTGTTGTTTGATTTCGTGGCACTATCGCCACATTTCTTTTCTGTAGCTATTTCTGCCAATCAACAGCGCTATATTTCGGTTTGTAGGGTGTGGTAATGGAGTCATAGTAATCTGAGGCGTGCCAACTTAATCCTCAAGGTTAACTCCATATTGGATGACGATTGGTTCAAATTAGATTAAATGTTCTTTAAAAATCTAGTAATCTTTTAAATAACTAGTGCTATCTCTGATATGAAATATGACAAAATATTATGGAAAAGGCAGTTAAATTAGAGGAGTTGTGCAAGATTAAAGTTACCTTAGTTATAGCATTAATCCCCGACGCAGCCTCGGTGTAACCGATGTTGGACATGACGCTACCGACTAGAAGCGGGGTTTTTCTGTTCTT
Organism: Cecropterus confusis; assembly: GCA_018251515.1. NCBI lineage: Eukaryota > Metazoa > Arthropoda > Insecta > Lepidoptera > Hesperiidae > Cecropterus > Cecropterus confusis. The sequence goes on from DWTU01000488.1 coordinate 9,944, forward strand.
GCAAAATATATCGTCAAGAGAGTCCAATTCTGCTTTGTCAGCTTCTGGAATTGCTGAAATTATAAAATACATTTAATAAATCTGTTGAACTTTTATAATTTGTATTCCCTTCAGTTATTCATTCCTATCTATGTACAATTGAAGAACGACAGAATAATTCAACAGCTTTTTTTGTTGATAATTATTTAACTATTATTATTACGTTCGCTAGCTATTAACAAGCTAAAGTGTTATCAATAAAAAAATAGGAAATCAATCATTTTAGAAATTAAAAGGTGCTTGAGACTTTCAATTTCATATTATACTAAAATTTTTACAATAATTATAGTCAAATTTGGGTCTCTGGTTAAACACTAGCTGGCTTTTTAAATACCTGAGCCAAACGCTTCAACGTATTCAATTTCTTCGGCAGGAACTTGAGCTCTGTCATAAAACGATTTTAGAAAATTTGTCGTGTGTACAGGATCGCGATAGAAACCGTATTTTGGGCCCGTTTCGTCCTCCGGGATGAATGTAAAGCCTGTCTTCACGTGTACTATTTCGGCATAAATCCTGAAATTATCGATTATATACTAGACAATAAAACATGTTACACTAATTTTGAACTAGTTTAAATTTTCGGCAAATAATTGCACGGTGAGAATAAATAGGGCCTATTACGAAATTAGCATTTTGCGGCAATAACAAAATCGTGTTCGCGTTTTGGGAAGCGTTTTTAATTCCGCAGTTATAAAAAAAATGAACATTTATATTAGTCCTTTTTCTTGATCTTAAGCTACGTAATTAGGAGTAGTTCAGGTATTTAACTCAATTTTTTCAGTTATATTTTTTCAATTTTTAGTTCAGCTCCTTTCGTTCTCATTGTGCGATATATATAATATTTGAACCTTACCTCCGAGCATCTTTTGCTTTTTGCAGGAACAATACGTTAATAGCTTCTGACTTTGCGCAGCCGGCAGCGTTCTCGTCAAACGATTTAGTTGTACCGTCCTTGCTCAACTTCATAATTCTGTAATAATAACATAATACACATATGAAAGAGCATGTCCTAAGAGTTTGGAACTCACACGTTTGAATTATTGAAATTAGGAATTAGAAATTAATTATTATCATTTACTTAAATGGAACCCTCGTGAGAAACACTTCCGTGGAGAAGTTCTCAAAGGTGAATTTGGATTCCTAACAATCTAATAAAAATTATTGATGATGATAATATATATTGTAATCATTAGGATTTCGATTGATGTACTTTTATTACAATATCAAGGAATTGTGTGTACGATAATGAATGAAAAAAATTTTTTACCTGCTGAAATGTATAGAAGATTGTGGATGAAGGCAAAGGTTGGCGCCACCCACGATAGCCGCTTCGCATTCGCCGCGTTTAATGTCCTCGAAAGCAAGTTGCAGTGCAGCAGTAGAGCTGCTGCATGCATCGTCAACAGACATCGAAGGCCCTTTCGCATTCAGCCAGTACGAGATGCGGTTTGCAAACATTGACTTGTTGCAGCTGTACAAAAATTCTTATATGCCAAAAGTGTGGTAAGGGAAACAACCTTATCCGAGGTGTTTTAACTTAGTCTTAGGGGAAGTAATACTTCTGTGGTACAAACTCAGGTAAGACAATGATCTTCGATGATGATCGGGGGTTGATTGCGGTTGTCTATAAGTAGCAGGGGCCACTCACGATCAGGTGGGCTCCGTACTCGTTTACTATTTTAATAGTATAAGCAAAAATAAAAACGAAAGTGCCTGTTGTAAGTCGGCAGTTTCATGTTTGTGTGTGTACCGATACCAAAACAAAAGTCAATAACTGATTAATTGTCGGTATATCTGTTTCATCATATGTATCGTTCTGCATTAAAATACACGCATACAGAAATCTGAACAAATCGAATCCAATAATTAACGAACGGAAAAACTCACCCTGCAATACCAAATCCGTTCCTGGAGCTGGCAACATAGAAGCACGCTTTTTCAGTCTCAGAAAAACATGTTCCAATGTACACGCCGATTTTTCTACCGTATAGCTGCTCGGGACTTACTCCTGTAAGTTTAAATTAAACTAGAATGTCTTTTCTTATGTCTTTTTATAATATAACGTTACTAGGTATTGTATGCCTGCTCGTGTATCGTTTGTGCGAAAAGTATAGGAAAACTTTCATCATATTTTTTATGTTTATAAGATTATGATTAGATGAAAGGTGATTTATATATTCTATCGGTTGGTACTTTTTTTACCTGTTTAGTAAACCTAGTGACACTAATTCGTAATTAGGGGTTAGTTAATAAGGGGTTAGGCCACTGTAGACGCTGTAAAAATTAGGCATTTTTGTAGCTAAAACATAAATCAAATCGAGATAACAAATACAGAAGATTATTATAATATTTACTGTAAATCATATTTTTTATTTAAAAAATATTTAAAGATCGCGGATATGAAGTGGTTCTCAAATGGCCTTTTTATTTTGCAAGGGTCAAAAAAAATGTACGCACTTCTCTAGACAATACGTTTTGACAGATTTATTGATATATGATAATTGCTGATAATGTTTTTGTTAGTGTTTAAAACAAATTTGTTCCTTAAGTATATTCACGTATCCATTTACATATTAATTATATTCGAATCCAACCAAAATTCAAATTTAATTAGAGAGTCAGAAATTGGTTCAGTACAATATAATGACTTATAATGCATCGAATCAAACAAAGAATATAGAACACATATATTTGGATGCTCAATTTACCTGCATCGTAGATAGCTTGAAAAGATTGTTCGAGTATCTTGCGTGCCATGGAGTCCATGCTGTTGCCGAGACGGTAATGCACCTTGAAGAACTGGGCATCGAAGAGCTCCAGCCCCGGGACTTTGCCCATGAACTGCGCCACCTCGGGATGATCATAGTTCCAACGAGAATCTTCTGACGTTACGGGATTTTTCTAAAGATTAAAGTATGATTCTTTTTAAATTCTCCAAATCAGAAGAATAATTATATTTGATTCAGGGATATATAGGGTTCCGCAAAAGTCGTCACCCGAGGTCTGTACCTATTTTTAATATAAATGAAAAACTTTGATTTTTCAGTCAATTTTTTTTTTTCATTATGTAAATATAGAAGTATCGTCTATGTGATTGCTATCAGAATTGATGATAATACAGGCCCGATACATGGCATTTTCTATAAATAAATTCCTATTTTTTTCTACAGTTATTCTGTTTAAGGGCTTTAAGAGTCTGATGATTGTTGACATTGACTCATGACTTAAAGAAACACCACAAAAATAAGTGTGAACAAATCGGGCGATCCTGCCGGTCAGTGAATATCATCAAAACCTCTAATTTTGGTGATTAGGCGACCCGGGAATGCCGTCTTGAAGAGTATAGCGATTCATGGCATATTGAGGAGTGTTTTGTATGTGAGGATATTTCTGAAGTAAAAGTAAAAATTAACGACTTTTATGATTAAGTCGACACGTCTTATGCACGGTAGCTTTCAACGGAGAATACTGCTGGTGCTGTAGGTACTGTAGAAATATAAACACTATCTGATGCTGTCGGTACTGTAGAAATACACATGCGCAGCAATCCACTGCACGAAGTTCCCTTAAGGTACTTTTAATTTACGTCTACAGTATCATTTAGCCGAATCTAGCCTTTATGCACTTAAACGCTAAGAGCATCACAAATTCTACTTATAAATAACCCTGGACCATTTTGTCATTGATTTTTGATCTTGTAAACATAAACAAGCGAAAGGGTTTTTGACTAATCGTCGCAGTGCCTAAATTTCTAAAATTAGAATTTGAAAAACAGGTGCATTTTATGATGTTGACACCACACTAAGATAGATTTTTCTATTAATTAATTCACCCACCCCTTATCACAACATTAACGGGTTGTAACAAGGCTTGTTAAGAACGCACCTTGTTATACAGAATATCGGCCAGGTCCATGACGTGGGCGGAGTTGGGGAACAGTCCCGACATGCCGGAGATGACTACGCGTTCGCCCGCAGCCGCGTCCGCTGGCAGTCCCGCCGCCTGCTCTTGAGCCGAGAATTCCTGGGGTGTTGGCGCCATTGTTTTCTAAAATAAATTTTATACACAATACATCAAATATAAATATTTGTGTGACATATTTTATCCTTAAAAATGCCGCCTTTCTATCATGACTTTTTAGATACTATAACAAACATATTTCATTATTAATACACATTATTAAACTCATACCAAGCTATTTTAAATTAGGAAGAAGTTTGGTTAATTTTAAAGTTAATTTTGAAACAACATCAACCGAATTCATAATCCTCCGAATACTAAATATACACTGCAGTGATTATAAACTTGTCATCAATCTTAATACCTAAAATTCCGTTGAGCGTGAAATTGAGACTAGAACAAAACAGACTCTCACTGTTGTCTAATAATAGAAATAAGCGTGATGGTGATGACACCGCACTTAAACTATCTTCGAGAGTAATAGAATATAGAGAGAAGTAGAGTTTTAAGTGTACAGTTTACGGTATCGATATGGATGATTATAAATTGATGGATGATTATAAATTGATTGATATATATATTGATGAAATATATATATTTTAATAAAATCATTTGGAACAGAATGATTTGTCTCCAGTTTATTCGAAATATTATATATATTCGAAAGCTAAATTGAAGTAAAGCGAAAAAGTAAAATTGAAGCTTTTGTAATATTTGAATATTACAAAAGCTTCAATTTTACTCTAGAAAGCTAAGCTGTTGCATTAGCATATATATTTTTTGTAATCTCCACCTATTGTATGAACCTAAGTGCTTTCTACATAAATTATATAAACGTGTCTATGTTTAACTTCTTCAGTGTAAGTTATATGATGATGATGAAGTTTGAAGATGTGTGAAGTTCTCGTAAAATATTATTACTTACATTTTTTAAATTTTCAATGAGTGTCAGTTTCCACGATTAAGACCACACTGGATTAACACTATAACATTTTCCTCATTTATAGTAATGTTTAGAAAACCGTTAACAAATGAAAAAAAAACGTTTATTTGTAAACTAAATTAGTCGGAAATGCTTGATTAACATACAATCATATGAATGTATTAGTCTACTAGCTGCGCCCCACAGTTTCACCCGCTTTTAAGAATTGTAACATAACAATTGATGAACAGTTAAGGGACATTTTATTATCCGACTGCGTCAGAAGGAGGATGATGTTTTTTGAGCGTATGTATATATGCATATGTATTTCGATTTTATTGCACGCTCTGTAGCCCAAAGCCCAAAGGATTATATTAAATATGTCGTGTCATTGAAATCGTCTCAGTTGAGTAACATAAGTAATAGTCTATGGCGCCTGCGAAGCGCAGAAAATAGAGTAGTAGATGATTTTTATAATTCTCAATCCCGGAAGATATCTTTTTTAAAGTATGTTATGTGAAAATATATGTAATGTACAGACATAGCGAAATAAAATTTTAATTATACATACATACATACATAGATGTAGATAGTATGGATAGTAGATAAGTAATTCGTTACTAGCAATCATGAATTAATTTACTACTGGGCGGTGGTATTGACCACGTTTTAACCGATCCAAATCCATTGTTATTAACTGATCCACAATAATAAATAAAAAACAAATATTAATATACATTTTCATAGGTATGTACGTATATTTGACACTTAATTACCTGATATTATTTAAATTTGTCCATGTAATTGTGTGTTACGGCTCACTTTCATATGAGACGACGATCTTTGTTTTCGGAAGCAGCAACTCATCTGTTATCGACTGCAGATAGAACCCTTTATTTTATATATGATATGATAATATAGGAAGTAGTTAACGGATGCCCGCAGGTGGTAGCAACTACTTACCATCAGGTGGAGTGCATGCTCATTTGCTTCTTCAAACTGATAAAAAAATGTTTTAGTCATTATTTATTTTTTGGAAGTGGTAAGAGCATGATATTTCTTATCTGTTTTTGAAAGTTCTTTCTTATTAAGAAACATTGGAGAATATTTTTTAAAATTAAAGTACGCATACGACTTCTTTTTTAATTAATACGATATTTAAGTACTACTATCTTTTTTATTAAAAAAAAATATTTTGGATGTTAAGGTATATCGGTAACTCATTGCGTCGAAGTGTAAGATGTATTAATGTAATTTAATTTATAAATGTTACCCTATGCCTTTTCAAAAAATGCAGTTTTGACATAAGTAGTTAGCATAATTGTAAAAGATAAAAAAATACAATTTAATATTCTCTTAAATATTGCCTATGCCTTAACTACAATATTAATTCTAGTTTAAAGGAGAGGTAAGAAAGACAAAAGTACATAAGGATTGCATCTTTGTACGCAGAAGTAGTAATGGTACTGTGAACAACTTCAGTAAGGAGTCTAATCATATCTGGGGTTTTTAAAAGATGACCATGGACAGCAATTGCAACTTATCATCAGACTATAAGGGGTCCGAACGTCCACTTTCAGAATAGTCCAGAAAAGAGAGTGTAAGAAAAAAATAGTGTAAGAATAAATGATCAGAGGTGAATTAATTATTATCAGTGACAATCCTTTAATACACATGGGCAAAACCGCAAGCAAGACCTAGTTCGAACATTTAAATCCTTCCGATTATTCCGAATTAAACTAATTTTAATTTATTTATATATTTAGGAATATTTTGTCGTTGTAATTTGCATACAATAAATATTAATCAAGCCTTACAATTTAAACACAAAGTAACAGTAAATTTATTGTTTATCTATGCGTTTATAGAGAGTAGATATTTGTATATGTTTTTTTTTTTTAAATATAGAAGTAGCAAACGAGCATGCAGCCCACCTGATGGTAAGTAGCCAATACCGCCGATGAACATCTGTTATCAATCCTAGGTAAGATCAGATGCGTCGCTACCCCTAAGGACTAAGTTGGAATGCCTCGCAAAAGTATGTCTCCCTTACCACACCCTTCAAACCAGAATACTACAGCGCAGAACACTGCTGTTATTAGGCAGAAATAGGTGTGGCGGCGGGGGTTCCGGGGGTGGACCACAAAAAAATCTACCACCCTCAAACGAGGAAATATAGAACCAAAAATAAATTT